>CBVK0102501070.1:0-15678 GCA_900067695.1 Picea abies
AGGTGGGAAGACCTCCTCAAGAGTTAATGAGGGGATGGGGCAGACCACCCATATGTAAAGCTTCTGGACCTAACCACAGATTGGGAATTCGATCCACATGCAATATTGCTGAGGAAGGCAAGAAAATAAGCGTGGTGGGTAGAGGGGAGACCTATGAAGAGTGCAGAGATGAGAGAAAAATTTCTTGGTCCAAGGAAGGACTGAATTGGAGTGAGTTATGATCACAGAAAATAGAGACTGAGCCGGGAGAAGGAGAGTAACCTTCGTCCCTATCTACTTCTGTATTGGGAGAAGGAGAGTAACCTTCGTCCCTAACTTCTGTTGAGCTAGAAGGAAGAGATTGAATCTCAAAGCATCGTGGTCTAAGCTCAGGGGTGGCCAGTGATAAAGCCATTGGGAGTGATTGAGCCTATGGTTGGGAGGAAATGAGCACCCCTTTCAGCAGTCGCATCACGCCTTATGGTTTTGATAAGTGTTTTCTTTCCTTGTGCTTTGAATTGGAAATAATGGATGCATGTGAGTATTTACATGTCTATAAATGGATTATGCATTAAATTATTAAGTTATGAGTATGTGTTCGCTCACTTGAGAACCTATACTTCTGCTTGATTTTCCATATGCCATAGTCTAATCACTTGGAGGTGCTTTCCCCAGGGAATTACATCACCGTTCCAGAGTAAGAGAAAGCCTCTTGGCATAGCTACCATTTTGGTAACCTCACGAGTTTACCTTGCCCTGATTCAGAGCTTAAATCTTTGTGAGTTGGGAAGGATCTCCCTTCAGACTAGTAGTCTAGGATAATTTGAACTCGCGCCTAAGTCCCTAACCAAAAACCCTACTAAGAGCGGGGATTATAGCCCAAGATCTATTTGAAGGTCCATGTGACCTAGGTCTAGGAATCCTACACAAAAATGAGTTAGCTCATGAAGGTTTTAGAACCTTTGGAGATCGAAGCTCTGAGATGTCAAATTGCATGATAGTCAAGCTACTCGAACCATTGATGACTTAATAATTTGATAACCGAGATGGAAGCGAGCCGTTTAACGGGAGGAGAGGCCATCCCGATCATCAGATCAATTCAAACACCCACTGGGGTGAATGAATCAAACACCATCTACTCGATTAACTCGATGGTTGGGAATCATTGCAGAGTGCGAAGGTGAAAATCAGCGGACATGTTAGTTCACGACCCACAATCAACCCATGCCATTGATCTCGTCGGGAATGGAAGATCAATGACTAGGATTAGACTAGAGTCAAGCGAGCACTTCCCAGATTGCGGAGGTGGGACCCTGCAACCATTGTGAACCGTCGATCTATGGATGGAGATCAAGGGTGGGGATTCATTGTAGAGCATGAAGGTGAAAGTAGCGAACGCGCTATTTCATGGCCCACAATTTACCAACACCGTTGATCTCGTCAGACTGGAATATCAATGACTCCGGTTGGACCAAGTTGGGCGAGTACTTTCCAGATTGCAGAGGTTGATCTCAATGATAAATAACATGCACGTTGGGCCCCCGTAATTACTATGAACCATCGATCGAGGAAAACCTCGGTATTGGTCGAATCATGACCATTAGAACTTGAATAGTTGCGAGATGGATGGTCGTGAGCCCCTTTGGAAATCCTCGAAGTAATGAAGTCCTTCGGTACCATTGGTCTGAGAGAGTTGAAAAGCTCATAAGAGATAACATTCTCAAGAATGAAGGTGAGACCCAAGATAGCCAGGCTCACAGGAGGAACAAAGGCTGAGGCCTTTGAACATTTGCCAAATTCTTCCAAGTCAGAAGAAGTCAAAATCTCAGGAGGAGGAGCAACAGAAGCCGTCAGATCAGTTGTGGGGAGAAGACAGGACCATTAGAACAACGTCCAGGGAAGCAGGGGAGAAGCACTGAGAAGGAGTTGATCCTAACCGTCAGATGTTAGTGCAAAAGGGACAATAGTCATCCGATCTAAAGTAAAGTGCACGAGTTTTAACCTATGGGTGCACAAGAGGATTGACTTTCCAAAGTCCTAAAGTCCTTTGTGGTCAAGGAGAGAGTGGAATTGTCGAAGACTTGAAGTAGGTCCTGGCCATTGATCGCTAGGATATATGTGTCAATAGATCGGAGTCTCCAAGTGAATGCACTCCGGAATAAACGAGTGCTTATAATCTTGAACTTCTGAAGCCCGAAGAGCCAAAGAGCCGAAGTAGATCCCGTCCGTTGACCAGTAGGAGATACGTGTCAATAGATCAGAGACTTCAGGGAAAATCACTTCGGAGGTTTCCAAGTGTGGAGTGAGACAAACTCTCGAAGCCCTGAATAGCTGAAGTAATTTATAGTCATCGATCTACGGAAGACACACGTCAATAGATCATGTACTTCAGAAGCAAGGAGAAAGAAACACAGAGTAGAGAGAGACGCTTGAAGTGGATCCCCCAACCTCGAATGAGATGGATGTGTGGCACATGATCCTTAACTCCGGAAGAAAACACCTCGAGAAAAAAGGTGGTGTGAGTGTCCGGGACTCTTGAACGCCGAAGTCCCAAAGTGGATCCGAGTCGTTGATTTATATGGACGCGTGGTGCCTGATCTGGAATTTCTAGTATGGAGTACTTTGGAGGAAAAGAGTTGGAGTGCTCGAAACTCCCGAACTCCAAATTCCCAAAGTGGATCTGAGCCGTTGATTTAGATGGATGCATGGCGCCTGATTTGGAATTCCGTGTATGGTGCCTGATTTGGAATTCCGGGTATGGAGTACTTTAGAGGAAAAGAGTTGGAGTGCTCGAAACTCCCGAACACCGAAGTCCCAAAGAAGATCATAACCATCGATCACGAGGGAGATGTGGCACTCGATCTATAACTCTGGGTATGAAGTACTTCAGAGGAAAAAGGTGCAGGAATGTTTGAAACTCCCGAAGCATGGAGTTCCAAAGTAAATAAGATCCATCGATACTCTGAGGATGCGTGGCGTCATATGGTGCACTTCAAAGGATTAGTACTCCAGAGGTTTTTCGAGGAGGTGTTTCGAATTCCGCCAAATCCTGTAGTCCCGAAGTCATTGAGGGTCATTGATCTTGAGGGAGAGTAGGGACCGTTGATCCCTTCACACCAACTCAGAACTTCGCCACTTTGAAGTTTGGAGGAATTGGTGCGTGATGAATCAAAAACTCTCGAAGCCCAAAGTTCCGAAGCACCAAAATAGGAACATGTGGCCTTGGAATTCGTTCATAGCCATGGTTATATGCAATGCTCGCCGAAGAAAAAAAATGGGGCTAGGCCCTTGATTTCCAAATTAGAGACCATGGGTGGAGGTTTTGATTATTTAATGAGAACAAAAAAATAAAAATAAAAATTTATGCCTCGTAGTGTGTGTGTTACAGTAGGTACCAATCACTTTAAAAGTTTTTTGAAGGAACCCATTGAAGCCAATATGGGGCCAATATCTCAGAAATTGTGATGCTATTAGCGATCTTTATTGGACCAGTGAATCATGGGCAAGACTAGGAGCTAGTCATTAAAATTTAATTTGTTTAAATTGCAAGGGTAATGGATTCATTCCAAAAAGGATGAGCCTTAGGCCAAATGGTTAGCCTATTGAATTATTTTTTGGATTCTTCAAATTGGTGGGAGATGATTTTTTGAAAGTGGAAGAAGAATCAAGGGAAATTAGGGGTAACTTAAACACCACCTTAGCATGATACCTAAAATGGATGATCTTGAGACTTATGACAATTTTAGGCTTATATCTCTTTATAATGTTGTTTATAACATCAAATTTGCTAAGATAATAGCTAGAAGGCTTAAACTTGTGTTATCACCTACTATCTCATGGGAACAATTTGGCTTCTTAAACAATAGGGAGATCCATGAAGAAATAGGTATTGCACAAGAACGACTCCATTTAATAAAGGTAAGGGTTATTGCTTTCATCATATAATTGAACCTCTCAAGGGCTTATGACAAAGTAAGTTGGTCATATATTAGATTGATGATGTTACATGTTGTATTACTTGTGCTATTTGTGAATTGGGTGAAGGGTTGTTATTCTCTTGTTTCATTTTCATCACTCATTAATGGATCTTCTACTTCTTTCTTACAATGATCCAGAGGATTGAGGTAAGGATGTACCCTCTCTCCTCTTTTCTTCCTAGTAATAACATAATGTTTAAGCAAATTTCTGAACCATGATAGATCCAATTGGAGCTTCAAAGGAATAATGTTGGGTAGGAACATTATTTTAAATTATTTATTTCACTAATGGTATTTTTTTGTTCAGAAATGGTGTGATTAGAGATGCTCAAATTTTCCACAAGGTCCTTGCATTGTATCATAAAGCTGTGAGTATGGAGGTGAATGAAAATAAATCTCCCATTTCTTTTCATAATTCCGTTTAGGGGAAAGAGAATATCATTAATGGTTCAATGCCTTTTAATTAGTGGATTTCCATTAAGGACTCAAATATCTAGGTTTTCACTTGAAGGAAAATGAGTATGGGTTCTGTCATTATAATGAAATTTAAAGAAGAGTTTCCTTATGGTATACCAGATGGCTCTCCCTTGCGAGAAGGTTAACTTTAGTGAAATTAGTGTTGGAGGTCATATTGGTGTACTAACACTCCATTGCATACATTTATAAAGGGATTCTCACTAAAGTTTCCTTCCCCTAGGACATGAAAAAAGAAGAAGACAAGCATGGATTTGGTGAGGTGTGATAGACCAACAATGCCAAAAAGTCTTAGGGGTTGGTGGTTCAAGAACATTTTTCACTTTGGTAAGATCTTGGATGCTAAGAGACTTTGGAGATTATTAATTGGAGAGGGATTGTGGTAGAGGATGTTAATTCAAAAGTACGTGGAGCCTTTCACTTTGGAAGAATAGATGAGAACCCCTTTCAAGAAGGATCGTAATGCATCCTTGGTTTGGAATTTTAATCTTTAGTTCTTTCATTCTCGCTAATAGGTAACTGACTTGCATGGAAAAATAGAAATGGGTTTAAAATTCACATTGGATTTTTCCATTGTATTAGATGTGGCGATGGATACAATACGTCCAATGCATTGATGATAATATTAGACAAAACAACATCCTCTCTCTCGTTGATGCACATGCCTCAAATGACACTACTTTTTGGAGAGAACACTAGAAATCGGCATAAGACCTTGGTTTGATGGGATATCAAGCTTTGTAGTTGTTTAGATATATACAAAGGACATGTACCAACTTTGTTAAAAATTGTGATGAAGAGGATCATTTGGTTTGGTCCAAAAATCGTGTAGGAGGTAGATATATAGCTTGATTGGGTTACACAATGATGTTTATTGAAGGTCAAGGCATTGAAGAAAAGTGGTGGTAGTCCAAGAATTGGCGCATCAAATATCCACTAAAAATGATACTTTTTATGTGGATGTATCTATGCAACAACGTTCTTATCGAGGAGACACTGTTGAAACATTCTTTTGTAGGGTTCAAGTATGTACCATTGTGTATGTGTTCAACATAGACTATTTTCCATTTGTTAGTAGGTTGTCATCCTTCTAAAGTGGTATGGGTAGCGACAAACACCCTAGGAGGAGGGGAAGGGTCTTGGGAAGGTGACTCCATAGAGGGTGCACTCAAAGCATCAGTAAGGGATAGATTGGTTGCTGAGCACAAAGCCTTCTCGTTTATAATTTTTTGGGCCATATGGTTGTCAAAGAATGGTATGATCTTTGAGGATCTCAATTTAACTTCATTACAATTTTTATTCAAATTCAATATGCATATGAGGGTCTGAGAACTAAGGTGATTAAAAAGGCTTTGAGATAGGTTGGTATGTTTGAAATGCACAAAGAGAGGCCTTAGGTATTCTTTGAAGGACCTTCTTTTGGAAATCCAAGCTTGTGTGGCATTGGGGGAGTCCTTTTCTTGAAAATGCTAAGTTACTTTTCCTTTTCTCATAAACTTGGTTATGTAAGTAACAATATGGAAAAGATCAAGGATAATTCTAATTATTGTAGGCTTAGCTATGTTGGGTTAAGAAATTGACACCTTTTTGTAATCCTTTTATATTACTTCACTTGTTTCCCTATATCATCCATGCCTTTTTCATAACCATTACTGTCCAACATCTTGTATTTTTGTCTAGGTATACTAAGTTCATATGATGCCTCAATTCATTAATTTTTTCTCACATTTGGAAGGATAATAATTGTTTTGGGTATTTACTAACAAAGTATTGAGAACTTGATACATGTGTTGTTACTCTAGAATTGTTGTTACTCCATAAATGTTGTTACTCCATAATTGTTATTACTCCCGAAGTGTTGTTACTCCAGGAGTGATGTTACTCCCGAAGTGTTGTTACTCCCAGGAGACCGACGATGTTATATGGACACCATTTTTGCTGATGCTGATTGGGTTTCTAGTCCATGCGAGACCTTCATGGCAATGGCTTGTCTTCTTGATGACATGGCTATTTTCAAAAGTCACTAGTATTGTATTTTTCAGCCTAAATTATAGGACAATTCATTGGGCAAGATATGTAACCAATTGTATTTTGTTATGACCGGTTATGAAAGATATTGAATATCTTCTATTTCATATTTTAATGAACAACTTGAGAATTGAGAGATTCTCAAGACTATTCATAATTATCAATTTCTTAAGATTAGTTTAGAAGAGGGGAGTTTTAAAAGAAGATAATTTTCCGCTCCCAAACTAGTCTATATTTTTGGAGCAGTCAGTCCAGTCGATGAGAAATAAAATTTGTATATGTACTTCTCAAGATTTGATTAATAAAGACCAACAAGTTCGTGGTTCAGTTTTATGTGTAATTAAATTGTAGTTTATGTATCTTTTCTAGCCCTTTCTAAGGAGGAAGGGCCCTCCACTTTAGCAGGGTTGTTGTTACTGTAGTAATAGGTATATTTATATTGATTTTGATTGTTGTTAGTGTGTGTTAGCACTAGAAGTCACCTATGGATTATGGAAAAGGTAAGCCCAATACCCATCATTTTTATGTCACAATGAATAAATCTTAAGGGGGTCTAATGGATGCAGACTCAGAACAATATCACTTTAACTCAGAAAATTGGGTTGGCATGTATGAGCAAGTTAGGTCTTGATCTAACTTAAGTCAGTAAGTTGTAGTAAAGGGTGAGTAGGGGGGAAGAATTGGTGGGGAAATGTAGAGGTATGCTATGAACATCATGTCTTCCAACAACCTAAGGAAGAAAATCTTCGAATACAAGATCCTCTTGAACCCAAAACTTTAGGAAATTGAAAATTTCATAGTAATATTGCAATCAAACATAAATTACAATACAGTCACAACAACTCGACTGGATCACCCATGCCTGAGTATTCAATATCATAAGTAAAAGAGATGATAAGAAATCTGACTGTCATTAAACAAGAAGTCTCAAATTGTAAAACATAACCAGAGAACTAGAGGCTTCATTAAAAATTTACAATATGAGAGATTAGCTCAACCATCCCCCCTTAACAAAATATCCAAATTGAGTATTTATACTCAAAACAACTTGCCATCACCAGGAATGTGACTTGGCCACTATAATCAAAGTTTTGCGTCTGCATATTCTTCTGTTAGACGCGATCTCAGATCAGTATGGGATTTGCAGGAGAAATTGTTGATAGGGGAACTTTCGACTGACAGTTTACCTCCAAGGCCATCTCTACCATGATTTCCATTTATGGGGTGAGACAAGGTTTCAACCACCTTCCCCCACTTTCATTAACTACTTTTATCAGGATCAGGGTGAGGCCTGACACCCATGAATTCTTCAGGAGATGCTCACGACTCCTCCAAGTCAAGCCCGGTGCCTCAAAACCATTTAGATCCCCTGATGAGACCCAGATGAATGCTTTCGGCCCTTGGCACAACTCCTCTCCATTGCTCCATGCGATCTCAGGCCATGAACTTATGCATCCCCATATGAAATTTTGGGAGTTCACCTCTCGGGAGTCTTCACTCCCCTTGCTTTCAAATATCCCGATGTTCGATCCCGCAAAATGACCCATCTAGATCGACAGTCAGACCTTCTTTGATCTTGACAACCATGATCATTTCCTTGAGCAATCTCAGCCACTCCCTGCTTGATAGGTGCTTTCCCTTTCTTTATGGCCCTGCATCCATATGACTGCGGGCTATGATCGTGGGCCCAACTCCCAGGCACATCGTGATTTCACGTTTCGTGAACTCATGTTGTGCTCCATGCTCAAATCTCCGAGTTGGGAAATTGCGATCGCTCGGATCGGGTGACATGCGTCTCTTTGCATCGGATGACCCAGATCATTTTGGCATTTCGGGACCTCGGACCATCGACACTTCTCACGTCAGCCTTCCCGAAAATACTTTTCCCATGATGATCCTGCACCACGTGTATTTATGAAATAGATGACCCAGATCATTTCGCGACTTTGCATTTCGTGAGTCCTCATGACTCTGCCCTTTGTCTTCTCCATTCAGTGAGTCAGCGAAATGCTAATCTTGCACCACGTGTCCTTCCCAATATCAATGGCTAGGATGGCCTTGCTATTTTAGAACTCTATCTGACACTATACTTCATGTAACTCCGTGATCCCAATCGCTCGATGGTTGCCGATCCGATATGCCTGGTGGATCTCCGCCGTTGAAAGATGATCTTGCTCACTTGCTTGATTTGAGTCCATATCAGACCGCTCTAAGTGCTGCGCTTGTGCTTATGGCTATGGCCTCTGTAAACAAATACTTGGATGACTGGCTGAGGGCTAGGGAATGCAAAAGGACTAGTGACAGAGAGAAGGGGAGAGAAGTGATCGACCCCAGAGAAAATAGAAAGGCTTAGGGCTGACACCTCTCAGGCAAACAAAAGAATAAAAATATAAGTTGAAAGGAAAAACCTTACGATTGGGTTTGCAAAAGGAGGAGAGACAAGCAAAAATACAAACTTGGGTAGAAACCACAAACTCCTAAGGCTTTGACGGGTTTATGTGATAACATTTTGGCTCCATAAGGGATTGCATTCTCCCTACGAGATGCCAAAAACAAGTAGTTCCAGTGCCTTAGTGTTGGGTTATGGAGTCTCCTATTTAAAAAAAATAAACATAAAACAAGAACGGTATTTACCATGGTAGGAAGCCGACTGTGCCTTTAAAAAAAAAAAAATCAGGAAGTGTTCATTTACAGGGCCACAAAAAATTGCATTACCCTCCAAATTCTGCAACCTGTAAGTATTATTTGAAAGTGTCTTGAAGGGTCCAATCCAAAGGGCTTCAAATTTACCATGCTTTCCCTTGTCCTATTTGGGTGCATCCTATTTGAGTACTAGATCGCCCAGCTGGAAATATTTTTCTCTGTTTTTCTTGTCAAAGGACTGCTTGATCCTCTATTGATGGTCATGTGCCTTGTCCATCACTTGCTCTCTAGTCTACTGCTCTTCTACCAACCGATGTATCCTTCTGATCATGTCATCAGGTTCTCCTTGGTAGTCCTGAAAAAAATTCACCACAGACAAGGCGAGATGAGAACAAAAAACTGCTTCAGTCCCATATACAAGTTGGAAAGGAGAGATGCCCAGGGACCTCTTTGTTGTCACTCTATCAGCCCATAAAGAAAAATTGATCTTTGAATCCCATGCTTTCTTGTTTTCATATAATAGTCTTTTGATCATCTTTATAAGGATCTTGTTAGATGATTCTGCCAGTCCATTCCTTTGGGGGTAGTAGGGAGTTGAGTGAATCAATTAAATTCCAAACTGCTCACAGAACTAGATTAATGGATCAGCCTTGAAGGATGCAACATTATCAGTGACGATCATTTTCAGACAACCAAACCTTGCTATAATATCTTCAAGAAAACCAATGATTACTTTGTGAGAAGCACTCCTTGCGGGGATAACTTCTATCCATTTGGTGAAGTAATTAGTGGCAGTCAAGATCCATCTATGTTGACCACTTGAAGGAGGATGAATCTCCCTAATAAAGTCTAGGCCCCACTGCTAGAAGGGTCTTGTAGCTGCCACATGCTTCAATGGAAGAGACTTGATTTGCTGCTTCCTAGAGAATTTCTGACATTTGATGCAAGCCCTGATTTTCGCACAAACATCAATGAACAGGGCAGGCCAGAAGTACCCAGCCCTGAGAATTTTATAAGCAATGGATCTCCAGAAATGATGTCCCCCACACAGGCTATTATGAAAATCAAACATAATCTTTTGGGCCTCATGTGGGTATAAACATCTCAGAAGTACACCTAAAGGGTCTTTCCAGTACAAGACCTGGTCAATAAGGCAATATATGATTGCTTTGAGCTTTAAAGATCTTACCTTTCTCTTCCCCATTCCATCTGGAGGTCGTAACTCTTGAAGAAAATGTATAATGTCTTTATACTAGGTGCATTCTACCAATGGAGGGATGTCTTGAGGGCCTTTATCAGACACTTTAGCCTGCTGATTTTCTGAGCGAGCATTGATGAAGTTAATATCCAAAGAATTACAATTAGATTCAACCAACAACTTGGCTAAACCCTGGACTTTAACTAGCTTTGTGGGTTTTATTTCCAGATCAAATTCAAGGATTCTAGAAATCCACTTGCTCCTTCTCTCGTCTATGTGAGACTGAATGAGAACGTCCTTCACAGAAGCTAAAGGAACATATGCAATGATTTTTGAATGCAAAACATAAACTATGAAATATTTAAGAGATTTGACAAAGGCATAGGCCTACTTCTCTAGGATGTCATATCGAACTTCTACATCTCTTAGTGCTCTGCTGAAAAAAGAAATAGGTTGATCCAACCCTGCACCATTTTTTTGCAGTAAAACAATTTCCACTGTATCAAATGAAGCAAAGGAAAAAATAAAAAAATCCTTGGAATAGTCAGGATTGACTAGCATAGGTGCTTCATTCAGTGCCTTCTTGATTTGGTTGAAGGATTCTCTGGACTAAGTAGTCCATTTTACTTCGTTCCCCTTCCTGAGCATGGCCGTGATATGCTTCACCAATTCGGAAAAATTTGAAAAAAACCTTCTAAAAAAATTGATTTTTCCCAGGAAGGATTGAACTTATTTCTTGGATCTGGGAAGTGATAAATCTTGAATATCTTCTACCCTAATTGAATCAATCCTAAGCCCCTCAGCCGATACAATGTGTCCCAACAATATTCCTTCCTGCATGGAGAATATATACTTCTTAGGATTTAGGGAGAGGCCAAACCTTCTGCATTTCAAGAAGACCTTTCTTATATGTTGACCATGTTCTTTATCAGATTTGGAGAAGACTGCTATGTTATCTAGATAGGTGACCGCAAATTTGTCTCTTTATCCAATGAAGGCAATGTCCATGGCTCATTGGAAGGTTTCTCCTGCGTTCATCAATCCAAAGGGTTCTCTATATTTAGGCATGGTAGAGATCTGATTGTAGCCAGAAAATCCAGCAATCATGGAGATCCTGGATGCGCCTGTCACCCTCTGCAACATGTGTTCCATCTTTGGAAAAGGGTAATTGTCCTTCTTTGAGCTTCTGTTCAGATTCTTGAAATCAACACAGAGTCTGATTTCTCTGCTCTTTTTCATTACTGGGACCTTGTTGGCCACCCATTCAGAGTATCTCAGAGGGACAATGATTTTAGCGTCCATCAACTTCTTTACCTCCCTTTCCATAATAGGCATCAACATAAGATTTTTTTGTCTTAATTTCTGCCTAAATGGTTTGGACTCCTCTTTCAATGGGATCTTATGCTCAATGAAGGTTGTGTCGTATGTCCTGATGTCTTCATAGGTTCAGGAAAACACATCAGCAAATTCCTTTAATAACTCAACATACTCGGCCCTCTTCTCTCTTGACAGGATGCTTGACAGCTTGACGAATTTCAAATCCTTCTTTGTGCCAATATCGCACTCAACTACCTCAGTTGGGCCTTTAAACTTTACTGCCACATCATTCCCATCGAACAATATTTCTAAAGGAACTAGTCCCTTTGGAATGTGGTTGCTAGGCAACTGACCAATATGGTGATCAACAATTTTATTCAAAAATACTTCAGGGGGAGGGTCACCTTCGGAATTATGATCTTGATCAATGTGTAATGCAGAGAACTCATCAACCGACTCAAGAAATCTTTTGATTTCAAGATCATCCTCGAACACCTTCCAATGCTTGATATTATCAGGTACAGAGGGCCTATATCTAATCTCAACATCATACCTGAGCTTAGGTGGGAGTGGGACCCTGAACTGGCTCGCTGAGACGAATAAAGAATCAACCATAGTATTTTCCTCTCTTGGAATAAATGAAATGTTGAAGGCTGAGAAGAAATTGTCAATTAGGTCCCACACCTCATTCCTGTAAGTCTTTAGCCTAGGGTGCTTGGCTTGATAAACATTTTTGACCTGATGAACAATTAGTTCAACATCTCCAAATACTGCTATCTCTTCAATCCCCATGTATTTCACAGCCCTTAAACCCAAAACAAGAGCCTCATACTCTGCCACATTGTTGGTAGCTTCAAATTATAGTTTATAGGACAAAGGTATGGCTTCTTGACAAGGTGACACAAAAATCACTCCGACACTAAAAACTTCCCTAGAAGAGGCTTTGTCGAAGAACATATTCCACACAAAATTAGTTGGAGGAGGTATTTCATGAAAAGGATTGGGTTTCTTTCTGATTTCAAGAGGAGCTTCAGGAGTATCAGTGAGTTGTAACAAACTAGATACCAATCAGTGTCAAGTGCAAAGATAAGATGATTGGTGGGGTCTACTTCATCACTAATAATGTAGGCCAACTAAGCTTCTATGTACAGTCTCCTATGTTCCCCTCCGAACACTGGTGTGGTAGCATATGTGAGGTCCATTTGCAAGGTTCCCCCAAATATTTTTATCCAAGATCTTGACAAGAGTATGCCAAACTTGGGGGGAACATCAAACACCATGATATCCATGACCACACTCTTCATGGGCAGCTGAAACAAGGTAATGACTAGATCTTTGATGACCCCAAGACATTGCACTCTCCTTGAATCAAAATAATACAAATCATGATCAGCCTTTGTGATTTATAACCTGAGTTCTTCCATGACAGTTTTGGGCATAAGATTACGAGATGCCCCTGAATCCATCAAAAATTCATGCAACACCTTATCATGTATGTTCAGTGATTTATAGAAGGGAGGGGATGGATCATCTCTATCTTCTACCATAGAACCTAAGATGACCGTTGGCTTTTCATCTTGAAGATTTATTGAGTCTGTGGAATGGCAAGATGGCTCAGACTGCAACAACTTAGAGAGGGATTTTTTGAAATCTTCATGCTTGACTATCTCTCAAAGGGGCACAAGGTTTTTGATATTTTGAATTTTGTGCTCAAAGATGAAAGAGGAAACGGGCTTCATAACTTCTCTCACTTCTGGGACAAGGTCTTTGGGTATCGGTGAGGGGTTTTGAGCTTTCTTTTCTTTGCTACTGTTTGCTGCATATTTAGCAGGATTATCTTCTCTGGAAGGCTGATCAGAGACGTCAGACTTCCATTCTTTCTTCTTAGACCTAAGATTGTATCTATTTGGGCTACTGTTGGCCTTATCCCCCTTGCTCATCTCATTTAATTTGCTGTCCATGAGAGAATCCTCGTATGTTGATTGAGTTAAGTGAGGAGATGAGGATGTGTCTTCGAGATAGTGGATTTATGGATCGAGTTCTTCTTCCTCTCCACCCTCATTTGCAACAAGGTTGTTTTGAAGAGGGGTCTGGAATTTTTTATCGTATCTATCTCTATTTCTCTGTTCCCTTTGCATAATCTGAGGAACATTGTTATTCGACCTCTTGAAATTTCCTCTGTTATCAACATTTTGAGGATTTATATATGTCTGCTTCCCCTCTACTTCTAATCTTTCCATTCTAGTTGAAACTGATTTTAGTAACTTGGTTACTTCATTAATTTGAGGGGGGTCAGCAGAGGAACCAGAGGTGGAGGCTTCAAATCTTCCCCTTGGAGTGTCCCTATCAACCTTATTCCTGAGTTGGTTAACTGCTAATACATTAGACTCTACTTCCAAGGATGCTTCTTGCATATGAGCCAAGGAAGTAGCTCTTCTTTCTCTTAACAAGAGGCATAAGTCAGGGTCAAAAGCACTAGCATATGTAATTTTGGCAGAGGCTTCTGTAGAATTTATCTCAGCAGGGATCTTATTGTACATTTTGTTGAATATTTTGGAGAAGTTAGAGACAAATTCTCCCTATTTTCTCCCCAGGGAACTAAATTCCATGATATAATACATAAAGTCTATTTTATCCCCTCATTGCCTTAAGAAAACATCGTCTAGGGCCTCAATCCCAGTAATGGATCCAGGGGTCAACCCTCTAAACCATTTTCTAACCTCACCATCAAGGCTATGGACAAAGACTCTCATCCATACATCCTCATTTTCAATATTCAGATTGTATGCATAATTGTAGAAGACAACAAGGTGTTCTTCAACAATTATGTCTTCTTCTCCCATGAAATTGGGCATATACTTTAGGTAATATCCAGTAGGGAGAGCATTCATTAGCTGAGGTAGGACTAGAGGAGCATATCTTGTAGCCAGTATGGAATCCATTCTGTTCCTAGGAGGATTGGCACCTGCCATAGGGATGATAGGTGGAGGAGAACTAGGAGGGGAAGGGGTTTGAACAGGGGAGACTGGAACTAAGCTTTTGAGAGGAAGGGAAACAACAAAGGATTTATATAAAAGGCTATAGGGCTTGAAGGAAAAGAGGATTCCCTTTTTGCAAAATCAGTAACTCTAATAGGAGGAGGAGTAATAAAACTTGGAGTGGGAAAATCTTTCGAGGTTTGGGGTCTAGACCAAGGTACAATTTTAGGGGAGAGAGGAGTGATAAGGATTTCTCCCTCCAAACCCAAACCAGGAGGGGAAAACTCAACAGGAACACTCCCAAACTTGAAACTTTGGGAAACTCCAATAGACGATATAATAGGAGAATGATAAGAATATATCAAAGTTTATAAAGGAGTATAGTTAAAATCATCAGAAATACTTGGTTCAACAACAAAAGTACCTTCTCAAGGGGCCTTTCCCTTTCTGACAATTTTCTTTGGGTCAGCTTCAGGTGTTTCTAAAGGAAGCTATGGAGTAGACCTCATGTGTCTTCCTCTAGAAGCCACAAATGAAATAGTGGAGTCACCACAGTGGATTTGCTAGGTGCACAGTTGCAATCTTTGGTGTACTAAGTTATGATGCACCTTCAAAACTAGTAAGATTTTTCATTCAATCCCAAGGAAAATCTTCAATTTCATCCCTGACAATAGCGCCAGAAATGTCAGCACCAAAAATCACCTCTAGATTGTGGCAGAGGTAAGCCCAGTACCCATCAGTTTTATTTCACAGGTTGGTTATAAGAGGTTCAAATGGGCGTAGTCTCAAGAAAATATCATCTTAACTCAGAAAAATGGACTGATATGCACAAGCAGGTGAGGTCTTGGTTTAATTTTAGTCATTAGGTTGTGGTAAAGGTGAGTAGGAGGAAGAATTTGGTGAGAAAATGTAGAGGTCTGTTGAAGACATCAGGTCTTCAAGCAACTCAGGATGAAAAACTAAGACACAATATCTTATTGAATTCAAGTATAAAAGGAAATGAAAGAAATTATAACACCACTATAATCAAAATTTCATCATAATGCAGTCACAATAATTCAAGTGAATCAGTCAATCATGAACT
>CBVK0102501076.1:0-11089 GCA_900067695.1 Picea abies
ATGAGGATGAAGTCCATTCCTTGAGATACACTATGTTCACCAATTGTAATATTTGGTAAAAATTTGATGATTATCTTCAGACCTTAATTGTAACGGCTGACCTTCTTTAAATGGGATGTTGTATAGATGAAGGATATAGAATATAGATAATACACCATTATGCTGGGAAATTGGATGTTGAATTATTGATTCACTCGTTTAATTGAAAGAATACGAATTCTACTTTATTTCAGTTCATGGATGTGAGTAAAATATCTATTCTGTAATTTCTTTAAAGCTACCTTGTTGGTTCAACAAGGGCCCACCGCCCCAACCAAGGTAGGTCTCCATGTATATGTTTATGTGTGAACATAAGTTAATTGTGTGTAAGAGTGAAAATAGAGTAATTGTGTATTGCAAATGATTATGAGTGCATGAACTTTCCTAAGTACAACATAGATCTCTAAATAGATACCTGTTGATTTTGGATCAGTGTGAATGAACAACTATACATTAAGTATAGTAGATGATTCTATTTTTGTTTCTGCAGAGTGATATTTAGTCAAAAAAAGCTGGATAGATGTTTGGGATTGTGAGATAAGCAATTGTTATTGTTCTGAATTTGAAAGTATTAATAATGGTGTTTTCATCAGTAGGTACATGAACAACTAGACTTCATCTCTCACCCTTCATGCTTCAGTAATGAATTCTTTCAATCATAATAACTGTCTCTTGTATTGAGGAAGGAATTTTTGATTGGAATTGATTAGGTCATGATTGATTTCTTTCCAAGAGTAGATAGAGTGAATTGTCAATTTTTATGTGAATTCAATTGCTACAGGAAGCATGGACTTAGTTCATCTCTCTATTTCATGGACCTATAATGAACAAACTTTCTATCTGAGAAAGAACCTTTTCAACTCAGTGTTTTCTTGAGATTGTTACTATGAGATTTATCTTCTAGTTTGGAGTTGTGTGAAGAATAGTGTTCAGATATTCCAAAAACAGAGTACTTTGTTATTGATTTCTTCTTGATTGAGATAGATACAATAGACATAGATATATTACCTATTTTCGACACATATTGTGTAACAACTATACTGATTACGAATCTCAGATTGATATATAAAAGAGTAAAATACTAAACATATATTTACACCAATAGTAAGAGTGTTTCACTTAAACCAACGTGATTTACAATTCAACAAGGGTGTTTTTCCTTTTAATAGAGTGGAACTTAGGTTGTAGTGTATGTTTAATCCTTGAGATTTTGTTCTTCAGATTACATGATAGTGCCAGTCAGAGAATTGTTCCATGCATATATTTTTCACAATAACCTTGCAATAACAGATGCACCCCGGGTTGACAATCAATGTATTGGATGTTTTGATAAACAATTAGATACACCAACATTTTGGTGCCATTTTTGGGGAGGATATTAAGGGTGAAAGAGTACAACTGACATTGTCTTGATGCATTTTAGGGAACTTAGGATTTGCAGGTTCCATGAATAAAGAAGGAGAAGAACATGGCGCCCCCCAAAATACTAATCCTATAGGTATGAGGGGCCATGGTGGAAAAATAAATTTGGATCAAGGGTAGGTGACATACATTCAGAAGTTGATTTCAAAAGAAGAATCATCTGCCTCAGGACCAAGTTGTCGGAAGATTGAACCCTAGGAAAGGATTAATTCTCAGCCTTCTATTCATCTTGAATCATATGAAACAACATCAAAAGCGAAATACAAAGACTTGATAGAAGGCCAAGGGGATATAGACAAACAAAACCAGTAGCACCAAGACTCAAGTTTGGAGCTAAATCAACCCCTTGATAACCTCATTATAAATCAAGGGAGTGTTGCAAGACACCCTGAGAACCTATTAGAATATCCCCTACAACGATAGGATATTCCCAGAGAATATTAGCAAAGACTTCGCATTTTGTGGCAGAAGCATATGACAAACGAAAATGAAAAAAACATTCTCTCCACCTTCGAATTTACCATTGGGGACATTCCCGAACAAGCACCAATAAAACATACTCCTCTTTCTGCTCTCCTGAAATTTCATGGTCTGGCCAACAAAGATCTAGATAACTTCCTTTTTGAGTTTGACGTTTTGTGTTGGAGCTACGATTGTACTTCAAATGCTCAGAAGTTGAAACTGTTCCCTGCTACTTTGAAGGGAGCCACACTAACATGGTTTATGGGTCTCGGTGGCGATTCCATCACCTCTTGGGACAACATGAAACTAATAATTGCTGGGAAATATCAAGACTATTGCAGGACTAGAGACCAAAGGGAGGAAATCTTCAAAATGTCCCAGAAGGAGGAAGACATTTTGGAGGACTATGTTGAATGCCTCCAATATAATTTTCAGAGGTCCAAACATAGTGACTTGGATAAGGACATCTTAAATACAATCCTAATTCGGGGAATGAGAGATGACTGCTTAGACATGCTGAATTTGATGGGAAAAGGAGACATATCAAAAGAACCTTGCGATGACATCATTTCTTTATGACTAAGAAGTTCAAGGGGATCATCAAGGAACATAAACCAAGCACATGATGCTTTTGAAAAGATACAAAAATCATCCAATGGTGGAGTAACAAGGGCATAACTCGGTAATCTATTTGAAAACTTCAAATCCGATGTCCTTAGCTCTTTAACTACACAATTAAATGTACTCTAGGTAAAATAAAAGCAGGCTGAAGCAGAAAAGGCACTAACAATGTTTTGTCCCAAGTGAAGAGACAAGCATCCCCGTCAGGAATGTCCACTTGGCAGTGTGGAGATATGCAAGATTTGTGAATTATACCATCCAACAAAACTCTACGCATCATTTCTAGGACCGAAAATGGTATTTCAGGGATCAAGCGAATAAATTGAGCAAGCATATTTTATCTCCTAAAATCCACGACAATCACGTCTACTAGTTATAACTCATGATCCATCTTCATATTTCAATACTTGGAATCATATGTATAATCCACAAATCCCACAAAAAATTCAATATTTTTTGACCCCATGGAAAATTCCTGGCCCTCCTCCTGTTGAATACCCCACACCTTGGATGCAATGTATGAATCCAACATTCCCATGGCCTCAAGGATGGCGAGGCTCTCCTTTTCAAGGTGGAAAACTCCCCATACAAACTCAATTACCCGTATAATAGAAACTGATTCCACTCCCCTCAAACATATTATCAAGTAATCTTCCATTATGACCCCAACTACTTGTACAACCTAACTGAAACCCAAATAACAAGGTAGTTCAACAAATTGAAACACCTACCTTTCCTACATATTTTATCTCCCTTGTTGAATGCAATGTCATACATTTAATATTAGGGAGAGTAATAAACCATCAAACATCACATGTTATCACAAAACATATAGAAACAAATTCACCTAGAGAAACAACCCCAATCCGTGAGAAATTGGAGAAACATCACACTGAGATAACCCATGGTGAAACTCTTGATAAACAAGTTGAAACTTAGGATCCCATTTCTACTACTGCTGAAACTCCTTCATATCCAGAAAAATTAGAAGTACCTAGAACCATCCCACAACCTTAGTTCAACTTCTTCAGATAATTGAAAAACCTGTGTGTCAAAATCCCATTGCTACAAGGTATTAAAGATGTCTCTATCTACGCCAAAGAAGTGAGGGAATTGTGCATCAAAAGGCCTTGTAGGAAACCCAAGGATCCACCCACAATCTAGGTAGTAGGAAAACTGTCAGAATTGATGTTGGGTAAGGCCTCGCCCACAAAATATGATGACCCTGGGAATTCAATCGCCACTGTCCATATTGGAAAAATGATTATTCCAAACACGCTAGTTGATCTAGGTGCTACAATAAATATCATAACCAAAGAAACTGTAGAGTTGTTGGGACTTAGCAACCTGAGACCCACCCCCACTATGTTGGAACTTGTTGATCAATCCAAAATACGACCGGAAGGGGTTATAGAAGACATTGTACTCATATCCACAGACTCCTAGGAATACCCAAGTGACTTGTTGGTGTTGTAGCCTAAAACTCATTTAGGAGGACACCCCCTGATCCCAGGTAGACTTTGGTTGGATATGATTGTCGCATTTATTAGTTACAGGTCAGGGTTTAGGATGATATTTGATGGAAAAGCTAAAAAATCCCTCATTCTCTACCCTCCTGCCAAATAAAGTGTGGACCATGAAAGTCCCTTTTGGGATGAATTTGAACCAGAAGAGGGAGGTGTACAACCAATCCTCACAATCGATAAGGCTCCATGTTTCAAGAATGAGACATAGGATGATACTATCAACATTTTTATCAAAAATCCCCCATCCGTTACTCAACCAACATTCCAACTCTTAGATTCTATAATGAATAAACTTCACCAAGAGGTTTCGTTGACGATTTCTCTTCAGAAATGATACCTACAACATTGAGTCATAATAGTGTCCTAATTGAAATCAAGCCCAAAAAAACCTTAAATAATAATCCAAACTTATCTCCCTCACAAACATAATCACTGGTACAACTGTTACGAGAAAACAAGGAGGCCTTTGTGTGGGATTACACAGATATGAAGGGTATTCATCCTGATCTATATACCCACCACATCTATATAAAAGAATATTGTCGGCCTATTCACCAACCACAATGCAAAATGAACCTATCCTTGAAAGATATCATAAAAGAAGAACTCCAGAAACTGTTAAATGTTAACTTCATCTACCCAATCTTAGATAATCAATGGGTATCCCCACTGGCCATTGTACCTAAGAAAAATGAAAAATGGAGAATTTGCTTTGACTATAGAGAACATAACAAAGCCACACAAAATGACTATTTTCCGTTACCTTTTATTGACCAAGTCCTTGATGCCCTATCAGTTAAGTTTTTTTTTTTAATTTCTTGACAGGTTCAATGGATACAATCAAATCTAGATATCTCCTGAAGATCATGACAAAACTACCTTTACTTTTCCAAAGGGCATGTTTGCATATCGATTCCTTCATTTCGGACTTTGTAATTCACCCGCTGCTTTTCAACATGTTGTATTAGGAATATTTTCGTATATGGTTAATGATTCTCTTGATATTTACATGGATGATTTTACACCACATGGTGACACATTTGACATGGCTCTGGATAACCTTGAAAAAGTGATGAAACGCTACAAACAAACTCATCTCTCTTTAAGCGCATAAAAGTGCCTCATGATGATGGATGAGGGAGTTGTACTTGGCCATTGTCTTTCTTCTGTAGGGATACATGTGGATCCGGTCAAAATTGGGGTAATCTTGAAAATCCCCCATTTGAAATCATAAAAAGAGGTGCGTAGTCTTTTGGGAAAAACTAGTTATTATCGCCATTTTATCGAAAATTATTCTAGGATTGCATCTCCTTTATTTGCATTACTTTCGAAGGATACAAAATTCATATGGATCAAGAAATACCAAACTAATCTTATAGATCTGAAAAAACACTTATCTGAAGCCCCTATCTTACGATGGCCTGATTGGACTTTTCCATTCCATAGTTCAACATATGCCTCAGATACTACCATCGGGGATGTACTAGGAAAGTGGGAGGAGCGAAACCCATATTCCATTTATTACATCAACAAGAATTTGACTCCTGCCGAGTTAAATTATACAGTAACTGAAAAACAATTCCTTGTTGTTGTACATGCTATTAACAAATTATGGAATTATATTATGGGCTACCAAGTATTTGTACATACAGATCACTCTGCCATTAAATATCTAATGAATAAACCCATCACCAATGGTAGAGTTAATAGGTGGTTTCTTTTATTGCAAGAATTCGACATCACTATTGTGGACAAGTCTAGAAAGGATAATGTCATTGCAAACTTCTTTTATAGGTTTACCAACAATGGTGATGACTCTCTAGTTGAGGATTCTTTTCCCGACGAACATTTATTTGTAGTATCTACTCAATCACCATGGTATGCAGATATTGCTAATTATCTTGTTGCAGGAAAGATACTGCACCACCTTTCTCCTAGAGAACGAAAAAATATTATTCAACAAAGTGCTCGATATTCTTGGGTAGGAGGTTGTCTCTTTTACATAGGGACAAATCATGAGATCTAACGTTGCATCAGAGAATATGAGATCCACGACATTCTGAAGGATTTTCATGACGAGCCTTGTGGTGGACACTTTGCTGATAAAAGAACATGATACAAATCACTTCACATGGGCTATTATTGGCATACCTCGTTCCAAGATTCCAGAAAGTATGTACAGGGATGTGATAGTTGACAACGAATGGTCTAACCCATTTGATCAGATGAAATTCCACTAAAATATCAATTGGTTATCGAATACTTCGAGAAGTGGGATCTTGATTTTTTGGGGCCTATCAACCCCTCATCGTGTCAAAAGTATTACATCTTGTTTTTCACAAACTATCTTACAAAATGGGTTGAATCGAAGGCACTCGCCGGGGCCATTGAGAAAGTTGTTGCATAATTTATGTTTGAAGATATATTTTTTCACTTCAGAGTGCCAAAATAAATAGTCACATATGAAGAACCACAATTTAGTTCCCAACAAATCAAAGAGATCACTGAAAAGTACAATATTCACCACATGATTACTTCACCTTATCATAAACAAGCCAATGGGCAAGTGGAAAGCACTAATAAAGTTATTGAAGGAATACTCACTAAAACTGTGCCTAGTCACCATCATGATTGGGCTAAACGACTACCATAGGCCCTTTAGACCTATAGGACAACATGGAGAAACACCACAAGTTTCTCCCCATTTGAACTTGTGTATGGTAAGAGTCATGTTTTCCCCATTGAATTTGAAATAAAATCATTAAGGATTGCTTTAGAGGTAAATTTGGATCTAGCCACAACACATAAACACTGTCTATATCTGCTTAATGAATTAGATGAAATGAAATTGGATACCCTACATCATACCAAATTTGTTCAATGACAATGCACCAAATGGCATGATAAATTTATTAAAAAGAAGGTTTTTCAAAAAGGTGATTGGGCACTATTATATGATTCCAGATTTAAGGATTTTAAGGGGAAGCTTTTCACTAGATGGTTAGGTCCTTATGAAGTGGATACCATTTAAAACAATGGGATTGTTAAGCTCATAACAATAGATCACTCACAAACTTTTCTACTTGATAGTGGCCATCATCTTCGGTTGTACCACCAACCACTTTCCAAGGATTCATTTGTTTCTCATATTGTTTCATATCCATGCTTTGAAATCATTGGGGTTGAAAACCATTTTCCTACACCACCTATCACATAAAACTCCTTTAGAGCACAATTAGATGGGTTCCAGCTGAAAACCAACTTGTTGGTGGTTGAAACTTAAAAAAAAAGTTTTTTTTTTCTATTATTTTTGTTAATAATGCAACGATTTTTTTTGTCAATAATATTTCCAAGTCCAGATTTGCACAATCTGTTTAATTGATGATATTCGTTGCTGATTTGATGCTACAATTTGCTTGCTGTAACTCATTGCTTGTTGTAACTCATCGCTTGCTACAACTCATCACTTGTTGTAATTCATCACTTGCTGTAACTACTCATTACTTGTTGTAACTCATCACTTGATGTAATTAATCTCTTGCTTGGAACTCATTGTGTGCTTGCTGCAACTCACTTTCTGTCGTAACTCGTTTTTTGTTACTCACCACCACCACTTGCTTTCTTTACTCATTTCCGATACTCTATTGTGACTTCGAAAAATCTCTTTGCATGCTGAAATGATGGATCACATGCTGAACCTTTGGTGCAATGACATTGCAACTCTACATCAAACAAGATATTGACACTCGGTCTACCATGTTTCAACCACAAACTTCGCCAACTCCACTTATCATTACTGTTGCTTCTTCAATGGTTGGATGCACCCAACTGATGACATGTCACACACACTTTATGGTAAGTACCAGTAGGTATGTCATTTCCACTTGCTTGCATGACTTTGAGTTTTGAGGTGACATCTGGACTAGCGCCGCCAGTTCTTCCACATCAACCGAGGACGGTTTCCACCATTAGCTGGGGGGACACGTCATCTTACCATGTGTCATATTGATTACCTTTCCTATTCTTCCTATCAAATCACACCACTCCTTTATTATAATATGTTTTCCCACATTATGATATGACATTTTAACCATTTCACCATTATTACTAATTTTGGAATAAAAATCAAGAACCATCAACTTTGTGAATTTAGTAATCTCTTCCCCAACTATGACTGCATGTATGTTTCCAAAATATTCCCTGCCTAAACTCCACTAATAGTAACTTAGCAAGGATTTTTCCATCCACGATGGGAGGATAAACTTTCCATCATGAGCCGGAGTCACTCGACCTCCTACATAGTTATTCCGAGGCCTATCAAATCTTTTAGGACGCAGGCTGATTGGATTTCTTTGAGAAATTATAGGCATTCGACAATGTCGTCTCCCTCGAATTTGCTCAGAACCTAGAAGGAGAAATCTTGACGGTGTGCAGATTGCATGTCGATGTTTCAGAGGGTACTATCATATAGGCTATAGTGATGTCGTGGTTGGGGGTGATTTGGTTCAGTAAAAGGCGTCGATTCCAACATCTAAGGCAAATTTTATGAGAGGTGAAGAACATGTTAAGGAAAAAGGTAAGGGAATATAAATAACCTCACTACCCTCCCCTTGGAAAGATGTTGCTTATTTTATTCAGAGATACATTACTTGTGAAGGAAGATTTACCACTGTCTTCAATTACCACTTTATGTTTCTATCACACCTTCACCATGGGCAGTTTCTCAACACTCTATGCATCGGTCTAAACATCCACAAGAATTCATTTCAAATCATGGGTTGATCAAAATTTTGGTCATCCATGCATTAGAACAGAAAAATGAGATGTGACTCAAATTCATCTCCCCTACTGAAACTCAGGTTTCAATGGAGGAAGAAAGCAATGATTTAAATAAACTAGCAGAGGATGAGGAACTAGAGATGAAGGAGCTAATTCAGGACCAGAACCTATTCATAGAAATAATGAGTCAGGAGACAAGGATTTTGAAATTAGGAGCGATATAGAAATGGAAAATATGCATGTTGATACGACCATCGAAATGGAAGTAGAATAAGAAGCAAGAGGAAATACAAAGAAAAAAGAGGCATGAGGGGACATAAAAAAGGAACTTAGTGCAGAGGGTATGGAAATAGACCAAGAAGACCCTAGGGAAGAATAAGAGGTTGAGAAAATAGAGACACAGGGAGACCTCCTTGTTATGGAAAACATTTTACCGCTACCTTCTAGTGATGAAGTGGAAATTATAGGTGAAAATCCCCTGTGGAAGAATGCAAACCTTGCCCTATCATAAAAGAACCTCCATAGAAGAAATGAGGGAAAAAGAGGCCATATTGAGGAATTGTTGATGACTTCCCAAGAAGAAGGACTAGGTCCTCTTCAATAGTAGTGAAAACTTCATCATCTAAACCAAACGAACCTGCTGAAAATCCGACTGTTGCAAGGAAAGGAAAGACTAGAGAAACAACTGATAACTCTAGACTAGGTAAAACTGGATCCTTACTTGAGAAAATGAATCATTTAAAGGAGGAAAATTCCAGAATCAAAGAACAACTTGGAGTTATGAAAGGGAAGTTCTTGGAGGAAGAAAAACCCATAAGGTTGGGGGCCCTAGCCCAAATTGCTCAACTCGTGGGGAAATTACTTTCACCTCCAGAACCTGAGACTAGGATATCAGAGGATAAGGAATCTAGGGAAAAACTATGTTCATCATGTGGTGACATCCTTAACCAAGAAGGATATACACTGACACCAAAATTCATTTTAGTGAGAGTTTAGACAGAACATGTTGAGGAGAATGCAGATTTTGTTAAGACTTCCCAAAGTGATCAAGGTATGACTAGGGATACTACTGCTACAAAATAAACAGTAGTACCTGACAAAAAGATAAATGGGCCTAATAAAATTGCCGAGACAGATGCTGAAACTCTAGGAGGAAAGGATGTTAAAACTCCATAAGGAGAGAAACGATACAATGACAAAGAAACAAGGAAACCTTCCCAGGTTGTCACAAAAGAGCATGTCTAAGATGCTACTATCACACAAGTACTAGTCGTACTTGGCATGGAGAAAACTGAACCTAACCAAGTCACGAAAATGGATTTTGAAACTCTAGGAGGTGAGTTACACCATAGTGAGAACCTGCCCAAGAGACTATTGTTAGACACAAACTGACAATTACTACAAATGAGACATCTCAGCCTGAGGAAGAATGGAGCCGAAACATGACCCTTGATATTGATATACTGGTTGTTGAGACTCATAAATGGAAGGACATATCTCTATCATTCAAGGCAGGGTAAATTCCCATCCAAGAGCATAAAAGGATTATTTGTGACCTCAAAGAAAATGGGTAGAAGAATTGGTGTTTTAGAAACGGAGGTGGGATAAGTTGAAGGAAGAGAGAAAGAAGTTGAAGGAGATGAAATACCAGATCCAAGCCCTGCAGGTCAAAAAGGAAAAACTGTGTGACATGGTACATGAATTACTGAATTGTAGGGGCCCTCCCCTACTTATCCATTATTCCTTCAAGAAAAAATCATTCTTTCCCAATTGGTAGCTATAAAATAATATAGACTCTGCAAGTTTGACTCCACTATTTCATTTCTGAAGACCTTCTTTCACAACAGTCTTGCATATCAACATATGCTATGTGAATTATACATGCATGAGTTTATTTTGTTTGGAGAACACAAATTTAATCTCTCACCATATGTTGGGGATATTCAATTGATGGATTTTACTTCATTTGTCAATAACCAAGCAATGTGGAAGGTAGCCCATGACATCATGAAAACAACTCAGATAGAGAAAACATTATGGGAAAGAGGAGAACCTACCCTTGTCGCTGATACAACTAGGGATTATGTTGGCCCTTGACCAGGTTTTGTGGATATCTGGTCAAGTTTGACCTATTTTTGGACTTCGACAACCTATCGAAGGAGGAGTGCAAGACGAAGCAGAGATCGTGGGATATCGACCCCTTTTTGGGTCCTTTTTGGGATGTGGGAATATGTAATGGG
>CBVK0102501122.1:0-15278 GCA_900067695.1 Picea abies
TCTTCCTCCCGCAATCTGAGGGTGACTCTCAGTGGTAACATTCTTGGTGTCGTTGCCGGGGAACGAATTGAAGTCAAAGACGTCTCCAAATCCAGGAGAGGATCAGACTTCGTGGAATGTGAGGGGTTAACCAGAGTGGTTGGTATCGAGGAGGTAAGTGGAGCAGAGGGTTCTGTGGCAGTAGTAGTTTGGGGTAAGTGAGTCATGTCTTGACTAGAAGAATGTGTCACTGAATCAACTACCGTACCCAAATTCTCCAAAAAAACACTCGAGTCATCGTGAAACTTAACATAATTCACTAAAATGTCTCGTTCCCATAGCGAAAGCTTAGTAAATAAATTTGGACTGTAGTGTTTTAGCTTACCAAATAGTGAATCAGAGTCGCCTTCCTAAAGATCAATTGAGCTTAAGTCCTCAAAACCGCCCAAAGCTCCTGACCCCTCCTGCTCTTCATCATTATACGGTAAATCTTTAGAGCCAAGATCCAGATGATCCTCCTCATTAGGAGTTCCACTCCTAACATGGCAATCCTTCCTTAGGTGTCCTGTCTGTTGACAAGAGGTGCAACAGAAGGGAAGACCAAGGTAGTCTAGGTGCTACTCCAACACAAGACTGCTCCAATCAAGTTCAATGACCTCCATCAAGCCTGCTTGTAGGTCCACTTCAACTAAAACCCAAGCCAGACGCTTATCCGAAGAGAGGAGACTAGCCTCATCAATCTTTAGAAAGCATCCCAGCAAGTTGCCAATGGCCATCAAAGCCGTTCTGTTCCAAAGGTTTAAAGGCAAACCTGGTAAAAGTACCCAAACATACCTGTGGCTGAAATAATCAGTTGATGGGTCGAATCCAGTTCTCCACCTTTTCAACATTAGACTACCCCCTGCGTAATCCCAAAAACTAGACAGGATGATCTCCGCATCCTTTGGACTCTTGAAAACCAGGCCGAACCAGCCACAAGGAAGTGTCAAGTAAGTCAGCACATATCCTATGATAGGATTCCAAACTTCCTTCATCCAGTTAGTAAATGACAGGCTACACCTAGTTTTATACGTAAATCTACCCACTAGAGCACAAAGTGAGAGATGGAAAGTCTCTTCAAGACCCATGTCCATACCTATGACAAGGCAACGTTGAGCCTTCTTGGGCTTCCAAGTTTTGGAGGAGTTCCTATGGCGTAAGGCTATAAGACTCTCAAATATTCGCAAAGGATTTTCCGGAAAAGTTCCAGTCTTAGAACTACTATTTCGCCTTCGGTTAGTGGGAACTGGCTTCAAAAGACCAGTGTCAAGGTTCACAACACCAAGTGAATCATGAAAAATCGCATTCGACTCAACATCGAACTGTTTCAGAGACTCTTCAAAGTTGTGTCCGACTAACCCAGAGTGAGTATCCTTTGTGGATCCCAGTTGAGTTATCTCGAGAGCGTATTTATTGAAGGTAATAAATGAGCTAATAACTGCCTCTCATCAGTCTTAGCTTTACACAGTGCATCCACAGAGTTGAAGTGACCCTCCCAGTCCCAATCATCCTCGTCTGAAGCACCCATTAGTGAGTTGGTCTCATGAGCCATGCTTATAATAGTGCCACCTTGTCTAAAAGTCAGATAGTTGAGAAGACTGTCGAATCACTTACCGTGGGTCGCTTCCTCCAGATCTTAGCAAAATCGTTGTTTATTAATGCTATAATAAAAGAAATCAACACCCATTAAGATAGACCTGAAGTAGTTCTAGGTACCAAGAGAGTGGACCCCCCAAGTGGTGAGACCAAGAAGGGACTCCAACAGACTAAGAAAAACGACAGAAGAGAGTGAAAACTGCCTAAACTGATGTGTCCATCCCGAGTACCCCAAGTAAGTAAGGTCAAAAGTAACCAATAACTGAAGAACCAGTTTCTAAAAATGCTAGTCGGCCATAGAAGCTACTCACCAAGTTTAAAAAGCTCCTAAAAATAGTTCCCGCTTCATTCATCTCCATCTCTCCTCCATTTATCTACTTAGTTATAATGAGATTTACCGCATGAAAAGATGAAAAACCAGTTTCTAAAAATGGTAGTCGGCCATAAAAGCTACTCACCAAGTTAAAGAAATTACTAAAAATAATTCTAGCTCCATTCATCTCCATCTCTCCTCCATTTTTCTACTTAGTTATAATGGGATTTACTGCATGAAAAGATGATAACAAAAACAATTTGAAATAGCAAGCTCATCCAAATCATATTCAAGTCCGATACCATATATACTTGCACTCAAATAAAAACAAAAAAATATTTATTGTATTACCATTTAAAATGAAAAATTATTGTTCTTCCCTCTTCCCCACTTCAAAGGTCATTCTTTACTTTTTCAAGTAATGAATAAGTTATGAAAGTGTATAGGTCATCCTTTACTTTTTCTCTTCCCCACTTCAAAGGTCATTCTTTACTTTTTCTGGTAATGAATAAGTTATGAAAGTGTATGTTGAGGTATTGCAATTTATTTTATTACTTTTTATTTTCAATAATGTTTCAATTTTTTTTTGAAAATATTGGAAAGAAAATTATATTAGATATTTTTAACATATTTTTTTAGTAACATTTTTTTTTATATTTATCTAATAATTTGATATATTTATAAAATTGATTATTTAAAAAACATAACCATCAACTATATCAATTTAAATAATTAATAATTAATAAAATAAAATAAAAAAATAAATCAAAGCTACCAAGTTGTTTCTGAAGAGGACAACCTACAAAAAGCGATTCTAGTTTTTGAAGAGGACAACCTACAAAAAGCGATTCTATATAACTTAATAATTAAAGAAGCATACTAATAAAATAACTGAACAATGAAAATGAATTTATAATAAAATAAAATAAATGAAAACTAATTTATGGTAGGAATAAAAAAAAATAAAAAATAAGACAAACAAGATAAATAATAAATTAAAAGTAATATATTTTCTTTTTTTTTAGTTCTCATTAAGAGAGTATTCTTATTTTTCTCGTAAAGAGTTTTTCTCTCATTAAGAGAGTACACTTATGATTAGGTATCTAACAATTTCCAAATTTATATCACTAATATACATTGAGAATTTTTTTTTTGGAAAAAATCTAATATACAAGAACAAAATAAATAACATCGAAGACAAGAGACTTTTTAAAATCACTTTAAATTTCAAAAGACTTCCTAAGATCACCTTAAATTCCAATTACTAAAGAGGTTTTCATACAGAGACCAAGTCTTAGTTAAATCATTAGGTAATAAAGGAGGATGTCATTGTGGAGAATAACAAATATTAAAAATATTATTACATCTAAATTTAACCTAAAATTGTGGCGTGATAAAGAATTAGATGATGAAAAAAAATTAAAATATTATAAGGATAAGAAAATCAACATTGCTAGAATAAGAACAAACTTTTATGAGCTCCATTGTGAAAAGAGGATTTGTCATCTTTGTGGCACTAAGAGAGTCAACTATGAAAAGTACTTTCTCTTAAAATGTCATGCATACACCCACTTTAAAGCACTTTCTCTTTAAATATCACACATCAATTTGAAAATATTTATTACAATATGGACCTTTGTGACCTTTTAACTCATCAAAATTATGGTGATTTATGAGTGCTTTTCTTAAAGTTTGTATAAAGATAAAAATTTAAAGTAAACCAAATAATTCCTTACTTTTTAAAAATTCAATAAATCAAATTTAATTTCAATAGAGGCTAACCACCACCATCATGTTTTTTTACGAGAAGTGGAAAATTTTGTATTAAAAAGGTGTGGATAAGTCCACTGCAGTACAAAAAAAAGACATTGTTAAGTCTTTGAAGTTCAACTTCTTTGAATTTTGATACCGTTGTTACAAAATTTGTGTCCACATACTTGCCAACTATCCTATCTTTTACATTACTATTGTATTTCGTGGTATACAACCTATAATAAAGTTCGTTTATACATATTGTAAGATAAAACATAATTTTTAAAGATTAAAAACACCAGCTACTTGATTCCTTTTTTAACTCAAGAACCTCCATATAATCGTGCCGCTCCTAGTTTGCATCCATTACTAGCTCATTGAGGTAGGGTACTTGGTTCACTGTGGTTGTTGACAGATTTCTTGAAGCTTCTTGATCGCTGACTGGGTTGTGGACTATCTATTGTTGTTCTCCATCTATTCCGCACGTCCTTGCAGGTACTCAACTTCATCTTACAATCTTTCTATAAGGTGAAGATGGTGAGAGAGATTTTCCAGCTCAACCACCACCATCATGGTTTAAAATAAAAAATATAAAACAATCCAAATTATGAAAATCACCCACACCATCATTCAAAATTCAAAAAATATAATAGAATCTAAATTATGACCAATTTTTTTTTAATGTTTTCTCCATTGCATGAGTTGTCAATTGTTTATTTACAAGCGCTTGGTGTTCCGGAAGGTGCCATTATTTATTTTCCTTAGAATAATGGCACAATGGGGAAAAATCTCATATAAACATCTATTAACTTGCCCCCGATTTTTTGTTTCCTTTTTGTTAGTTGTTTTGTAATTATTGTGGACAACATTGCAACGTATTTATCCTTTTCTCAATCTTGTTTCTAAGACTTTCGGGATCCCTGTTTTGTAGTGATCAATTATTTTGCCATGATGAGAGAGATAATATTTGAAGACTCTGCTATGAATATATTGATACTTTGTATCCAGGTATTTTTGAAAGATTATAGCTATGAAAAAAATATATTTTCTTTATATAATCGAGATAATTTTTCCATTGAATAAAAGTAAATTGTTTATTTATAATTAAAGCTTGAACACCACATACTGACCACTAAAATCCAAGGACGAAGGTCTTTGTCAAAGGGGTGATACTCGTAATGGTAAAATATTAAAAAGTAAAAAATGTATGGCCATTTATCACATGCGGGAAAATGGTTTTCAATTCAGTCATTGTAAAGTTATTACTTACGAATTAGGTTAAAAAGTTTTAAATTGGTATTATCTTTTAATTAAAAAGATAAGTCGGTGGTGTGTGATGTGTGTTACAAGACCAACTTAGAAAGTATGTATTATTAATAGAAAATTAATTATTACTTAGTAATTAGGTTAAAAAGTTTTAAATTGGTATTATTTTTTAATTCAAAAAGATAAGTCGGTGGTGTGTGATCCGTGTTACAAGACCAACTTCGAAAGTATGTTTTTTAATAGAAAATTAATTATGGGAATTAATTAATATATATATATATATATATATATAATTTAATATGAAAAATTATTTATATTATTTATAGATATTAATTCTAGTTAATTTAATATGATAGTGTATCATTTTTTATAAGAAATTGAAGATTATATATATAAAGCATTGTGTCCAAGCAAAGCAGCAGTTAAAATTATTACAAAATTTGGCTCATCACAAAGTGAGTCCATTTCTATTGTCCTACTATCACAGGGAATATAAAATTGCTTATATATCTGGGCAGACCAACTGCCATATATTCTTATATATTGTCCCAGTAGAAAAATACATTTAAAATATATTTTCAAGATGCTTATTCATTTTCTGGTTCTTCCTGAATTTCAACTTGACTTGGTGCATTATATTCAGTTTCAATTGGTTCCTCTTCCCAACCTTCTTGCTCCTCTCCATATTGTCCAGCTCGATATATTCCTGTAATTTGATTATTGGATCTTGAATTAGAATGTTGGGGCACTACCCTTGCTCTAAGTTGATTGCATTCTTGTTCTGGGGTGTCCATACGTCGAAGAAGCCTGGCTACTATTTTCTCTATCTCTCTAATCCATTGTCTCTCTTCCTCTCTATCTCTTGTGTGATTGCATTCATGTTCCATGGAGTCCATCCTTTGAAGAAGCATTGCCATTGTCTGCTCTAGGGCATATGTCATTTGCCTCTCCTGCTCTATTGTATCGATTCTATGAAAGAGGGAATTTATAATATGTTCTATATTGTTGAACTTGGCTACAAATTCCTTGATTTGAATTCTATAACCTTCAAAAATATCTTCATGCCTCCTTAATATACGTTTGATCTCACTCCACGAGGGATCCATAGTGGGTCGACCAATTTCTCCCCAATTCTAGGTATCTACACACAGAGGCCAATTTGCAATTTTCTGGGGGGAGGGACAAGAAGGATGCCACTTCCATCCAAAATTTAACCCAACAGTTGGTTGGAAGGTGCTTATGCTAAGACAAGTCTCAATTTTAGAATTTAGAGAATATAAAATAAAAATGACGCCCCGGGGAATGTTGGGGTCTAATTGAAGACCCAACCACACAAAAATGTTGGCTGACAGATAGACCCAAAATTTTCTATGAGATCTAAATCCTCGTAGACCTCCAATCGACAAACCAGGGGAAATTAAAGGTATATGGGACTCAGAGCAAAAGAAAATGCTCAACAAGTTGACAATTTGATGTCCATCTAGAAAAACCTTATGAGACTCAGAGACAAAACACAGGCCAGAGGGGAAATTAGTAAGGAAAGGGACCTCTATCTCAAGCATAATTTCCTATGAATCCCTAGCGCCACAAACATAGAACTTGACCCATAGATAGAAAGTTTGTCCCACAAACATAATTTCACAAATGTTTAATAATAAACCATGAAAATTGAAACAATGATGCTTATAGTGTAACCAGGGGTACCTGAAAACTAAGGCGTCTTCACCACAACATCTGGAGGGAAAAGAGAAGGAGCTTGCTACCAGTTGAAATTCATGGTCATTTCTCTTGACTCGGTCGTCTACTTCAGAGATACACAAACCCATTTTTTCCTTCCCTAGAAATTCGTTGCCACACGCCCAGAGTTGAAGAGCAAATTTACTCCTTAGATTAATGAAGTGTGCAAGCAATGACCAATTTACTCTAGAACATCGTTGTCCATCCAAACTTTTAATTGCAACCAACATGGGATTAGGGGTTGGGTTGAAGCCTTAAGTTCCCATGAAGCACTATGTTACCTTTGCCTAACCTTGGCAAGTTTGTCCACTTCGACATTTAGTTCTCTTTTGACATGATACGAAGTGATTTTTTCAAAGTTCTTGAGTGCGTTTAGAGATTGAGACATGACATCGTAATAAATATTTCCCCTAGTGATATTCCTTTTAACAACTGCGCTTATAACCATCATGGAATCTCTGCATATGATGAGGTTTATAATTCTCTTGGAGTGAACCAATTGGATACCAAAGAGAGCATAGGCCTCCGCTTCATTGTTATTCATTGACCCGTTCCCCCAAGAAAAATTGATAATTGTTTGACCTTCGAGCTTATAGTTTGTCCTTCCCACACCTACCATCCTTGGTGTACCATTATTATTATTAGAATTAGCTAATCTAACAAATAATAGATGGGATATAAAAAGTTCAAGATAAATAATAAACAAGATGATAAAAATGAGCATGAAGATTAAATATGTGAGTGATGCCTAAAGAATAAGTGTGGAAGAGAAAAATGAGTACTGTCATAAGAATGGTTAGTGGTAATTTAAAAACACGTTAAAGTTGTCAATAGTTAGTGGTAAACCAAAAACCCGATGTCCAAATGTATGGTTTGTGGTTAACTAACAACCACTTGTGAAATTCATGGATCGTGGTTATTCAAAAACCACTTGTAATTGTTAAGGGTAAATTGAAACCCATGATATATTGAATGGTTAATGATAAAGCAAAATCCACAATGATGTAATGGTTAAGGGTAAAGTACAAAAACTCCATTAACATTTGTGACCAAATGATATTTATTGTCATGCTAAGCAATATTTTTCTTGAATCGACTCTAGTGTGAGTGCTCTTCTCCTCTGATCAAAACCCTAACCTCAACTCTCCATGGTGGTGACCATGAATCAGTGGTGTTGTTCCAACTTCCTTGCCCTATCCTTCAAAGCCCTCTCATTCAAATTTTCGATGGGTGCATTCAATAAAATACCCTCGATGATCAAAGAAGTGCCATCTTGATTTATCAAGAAAGTAAAAAAATGTCCCCTTTGTCTAGCTTCCTTTGATTACCTGTAAGTTGAAGGTCCTTGCCTTTGCAAGGTGCACCTTGATCAAAAAGTTGATCGGTCTGTGGCCCTATCCTCATGTGGTGGATCAATGGATTCATAAAACTTGGATGGTGCTCATCAAAGGTAAGCTCCTCCAAAAGCCTCCAATCATTTCATTGATCTATATCAACTAGATTCTAAGGATCAATCCCCCCAGTGACGTCCTCTAACCCCTTTGAACCTTCTCACTCTATAGATAAATGTCAAGTTCGCCTACCTACTTCCCATCCAAAGTTTGAGAAAACTCTATGCCTTTTGAACCTTTGACCCTTTCAGTTAAGACCCCTAAGGCCCTAACACTCATTTATTATTAGTTTATTAGTTATGGTTAGGTTGGCTTAGTGGTAGGTTACATCATGCTCACTTTGTCTCCTATTTATAATAAAGGAGATTCATTTGTATAGGCATCTTATTTTGTGCATTAGATATATTGTAAAAGGAGGTTTCCCCTATAAGTGGATTACTATTATTTGACTCTTTATCATTATTAAGGCATGAAGTTACTTCTTCCTTCTATTATTTTGTTATTTTTGGAGTTTGTCTCATAACATTTGGTTTCAGAGCCTACGAGGCCTACGATCTTAGGGTATTTCTCCTTCAAACATGTCATCGTGGCATTTTCGCTATAATTTTTTTTTGGTGAAGTTTCAAACTCTGAAATTTTCAAGATCTTGAGCAGATATAACGAAATAAATGTTGCAAAATTTTCAGGTTTTAGATCATTTTCTTTCTGGGATATAGCCCGTGGAAGTTAGGGTTTTTTACTAGTCTTGAAATTAGTCTCAAACGAGTCATCTTGGAATTATCACTATAAATTTTTTTTGGTGAAGTTTTAGGCTATGAAATTTTCAAGAGTCAAAGGATACATATCTAAGTACCTGTGGTATAAATTTTGGTTTCCGAGACACTTAAATCTCCAAAATACATGTCGTGGAAATTGAGGTTATTTGACTAGTTGTAAAACTAGTCTCAAACAGGGGTTCTTGGTAGAAGTGCCATATCTGAAGCTTAGAAAGTAAAAATTGAGTGCCACCAATTCCTTTGGAAAGAAGATAGACCATAGTAGCTTAGGTAAACAATTTAGAATCATATCTATAATATTGGACACATGGAATTCCATATGAATTCACTATTTGGAAAGGGCCAAGAATGAACAAGGTTTGGGAAAGTTACCATAACTTTCACTTGACACATCAAATTTTAGTCATACCCATGGAATTACAGAGAAAACATATAGAAGTATTATAGGCTGAAAGTTTAGACTCATAAGGCCTGAAATTTCATAGATACAATAGGACAAAGGTTGACCAGAAAGACAATCTCAAAATTAGGGTTTTAAAGGTATGTAACTTACATTTGGCATAACTTTTGATTGGAAGATCTATTTTTGTTGATTCAAAATTTGTGATAAAGAGGAAAAAGAGGAGTATTATTATTGTTATCCCATGTGGCTAATGGTGTTCCAAAAGATTATGTCACCAATTGAACCTCCATAAAGCTCATCCATGAGTCATGAAGAAAACGAAGAGATACATAACCAACTATCCAGATTGGAGGACCAACTTAATGAATTGAGTGATCGGTAAAGAAAAATTAATGATTTGGTAAAAACATAAAGAAAAATACAACAAATGGAAAATAAGATGAATGAAAATGAGGAACAATTAGAAAATAAGATGGATGAGGAGATGGAACAAATGGAAAATAAGATGAATAAAAATAGGGAACATATGGAAAAACAGATGGATGAAAAGATGGAAGAGATTGAAGAGAAGTTGGTGGCCAAGATTGTTAACACCTACTCTGTTCTATATTGTTTTATTCCTCATTCATTCCTAATTGTCATTTCAAATTTAGTATAAGTTATACATCTTTAACGTTTTGTTGTTAAAGGTTTGATAGCTTATTTTAAAGGGATTAAAATAATGCTAGTTTTGTGAGAGGGGGACAAAAGGAATTACACACATGTTTAAATGATTGCTTGATGAAATCACCTGGCTTAAAATATTTTCATTTGAGCCATAAGTCATGTCAACATCCTTTCTTTATGATTGTTTAACTTAGTAGGCTGCAGATTCAAAATCTAATCCTCCCAAGAAAGCTAAAGGGACAAATCTGGGCGAGCGCTACAAGAACTTCCACATGTCATTGGTCATGATCATTTCAAGTACTTTGGAGAGTCATGGGAGGTGTGGTTTGTACTGAAGAGTTCATGAGTATGCAAAGAAGTTAGCAAGTACCTGTTGTCAGCCATAACATGCGAATATGGGTATTATTTTCTACGCGTCAACTATCTAGGAGGTTACATGGATGAGATTTTTGAAACAACATATTTTCAAAACTGGCACATTGTTCATTACCTATAGTAGCTAGTTGGTTTGAATTGGCACTCACACAACAGATGGATCCCCTATTATTCTCATTTCAAAAAAAAAATATCCCTTCTTTGTAGCCAAGAGTCTAGTCTTCTGGTCGCAGCTACGCATATGGGCAAGGGTGGACACGTAAATAGGAAATAACCTAAAGGGCATGAGATCACAGAAGTTTATGAAGACAATCACCACATTTTCAATCGGGCAGGTTGGTATCTTTTCTGCACGAAGCTAGATGGTCATCATTACACTACAACTAGGGCATTTGCTGAGAGTTTTAATGGACAATGGGACCAAGTTGAAAACTTGTTCATGTAGGTTACAGAGGATTCCATAGCAGCTTCTTGCAACCTCCCAACTGATGGCGAAAGATGGTTTAAAAATAAACTAATTACAGGAGGAGATGTAAACCCGTTTATGAAACCCGAACACATAGACCCTAATTGGGCCAAAGGAATTCCAAGGGATTGGATTGCTGACAAATGGATGGAATCCTTTCTCATGGTTAAAAGATTCATCACTTGTGAGGGGCACTATTCTGTCATATTTCTATTTCATTTACGATTTCTGCTTCATCTGGTAGGAATTAAAAGGATGAATCTTCCCTATTATTTCTTGAGGGATCTCGACAAGATGGCTATAAAGGTCCAAGCTAACCCCCAAAACCCTCCTCACTGAATCTATCATCAGGGCTTGATCAAATTAATTGTCAAGGCCGAGTTGGGGAAATTGCATAATACTTGGGACCAATATTTAATCTAATCGGGTTTTGAAAAGAAAGTTTATCCTCCTGCTATAAAATCACATGAGAAGGTTACTAAGCCTGAACAAGGAACTTCATCTAGTGTCAGTCAACCAACCACTTCAAAGAAGAGAAAGAGAGCAAATTGTGTTAAGACTCCAAATGAACCTATGGAAGCTCCTCCAACTAGCCAACAAGTAGATGTAAGGAGTCTTCCCACATCCTAGGTGAAGGTAAGCACCCTTTTCCTTTTGCACATAAGACTGACTCTAGAAGGAGTCAAATATAGGTTAAACCTAGGGTACTGGGAGAGGATAAAAAACCTGAGACAACAGAGAAATTGGTAGAGCCTATACAACCTAAAGACCATCCCCCAAAGGTCATTTCTCCCAGCTCAAGCTCCTCTGAAGAATATGTTTCTCAATATAAAATTGTAATACGAAAGAGGGGCACCAGGCCTCAAAATAAGTTCAGGTTAAAGTATAAAGTAGTGTATAAACTTGCTATCACACAAAAGGTCATCATCATCGATGAAGAGCCTGTTACAACTATGGGAAAGTCATCTATAAGAAAGAAAACCCCTGTCACTAATCTTGAGAAGAATAAATTCAAGAAGGTTAGTCTGATCATAAATAAAAACACCATCATTGGAAAAAACAAAGTTCCTACCCAGAAACATGGTAAGAAGGATATGAAAAGCCCAAACCCTAAGATTGAATCTGAATTGAATGAACCTAAAAGAATAAAAGCTCAATCTCAAGCTAAGCATACTAGAAAGGATAGCTTAGAATTGTTGGCAGAAGCAACTTCTTCAATCTTGCACATAAATCTATCAATTTAAAAATACCACCTCAAGGATAAATCCAGTTTTGAGATTAAAAATAATGGATGATGGAAAAATCTTTTTGTTCCCTGTGTCTAATGTATCATGCTCTTTTTGGCTATGTCTAGCTACAACCCATGCAAAGGAAGGATTTTAAAACATGAAGAACTGGTTTTTTGGAAGGTCGCTACAGGAAGTTCTCGCAGTCACACACAAAAAAACAGGGTTGCTACAGGAACACCTATAGCAACCGATTTTGCTGCTTAACTCGCCTAGTTTCATATTTTTGTAATAGAAGAAGGTTGTACCTATGCTGGCATCTTATGGAGCATGTCATGAAGCTATACACAATTTGTGGATCTAAAATCTATATTGGGATACGAAGATTAATCCAGATTAGTCACTTGTGTTGAGTTGTCAAAGGCTAGTTTCAAGTGCAACATTGAAGATTAGATATATCTGGGAAAGATAAAATGAAGCAGTAGTGCCATCATTTGAATGTAAAACAAATGAAATCAAAGAGATGTTTCACAAGGTTGTTGTCTTGATTTTAGGAGATTTTTTGTAAACTGTTATTATTTGGTATATCAACAATTAGAAACTTAAATTCGTCCCGAGTTTTTGTAGAGATTTGTTTTGAGGTGTCCCTGATTCTCAGGATTGACAGTTTTTGTAGAGATTTGTTTTGAGGTGTCCCTGATTCTCAGGATTGACCATAAGTACATGTAACCCATTTGAAACATTACATCTTGAATGATGAAAAAGAAGAAGTGGTTGGATCCCTGTTTTCCTAAAATACTTTATCTTATACAACTATTTGGATCGACCTTATATGTGTACAGATTTCAGTGGTTAATGAAATCATTAGTTGGTGTGTATCATTCTCTTTTGTTTCTCATCTCTAATTCTTTATATTGAGCACATTATTACTTTTATATGGTTGTATGTATTTGCTGAGAGGATTTCCCTATTTTTATAGTGCAAACTTCACCACATGTGTGTTTAAGATATTTCAAATCCGATTCAGGAAGGATTTATGGGTTTAAGATTTATTCTTCTATTGGTTAATTATATCAAAGAACATATGCTCTTTTATTGTTATCAGTTTTATTTCATTTATTCTTCTTCAACATATACCCTACTCTCACTTGACTCAACTAAGGTTTTGTTTACCTGATCTGTTGCACATAGAGAAGAGTTCTTAATAGTTTATCCATTAAGCCCCTTTTAAGATCAAGAGTGTGACCCTCCCACCTCTTTAAAATTATTTGCTTTTAACTTTCAAAATAAGATGTACTAGGCTTGTTCCTACGACAGTCTAGGAACAACTTCTAGTGCTAACAAAGATCATACAAACCCTATATGGGAGGCTTCCTAAAAGAGACACTGTGACTAAAGACACTCATGAAAATAAAGGTAGTATTCATGTTGAACAACCTTACAATAATAAGCATTTTCCGGGTGGATTTAACTCTAATAGTGGAGTTAATTATGGATAGGTTCCTAAGGGTGTCAACTTTCCTAAGTTTGAATTAAAGAAGTTTGATGGAACAATAATGTTTACATGGATGAACCAAATAGAGCAATACTTTGAATTGCATAATATTATGGATGATAAGCAAATGATTTACTTAGCGACCTTGTACTTTGAGACAAAACCCTATCAATGGTATTAATGGGTAGTTAAAAGGAATCCCCATTCTTATCATTGTACTTGGAGTTTATTAATTTTTATTTTTTATTTTTTATTTTTTTCAAGCAAACCCTTGAAAAACAATCTTCCCCATGATCCATGGGTGGTAAATGGGGGTAAATTGTTGGCCTTGATTACAGGACCTAACTTGGTGGGGACATCAAGTCAGGCCCAACAATCTCTACAATATATTTGGTTAGGGCTTGACCTCAATACCTCTTTCTTTATAACCACAACACTCATCCACTATAGCTAACCCATCATACTTACTTGGAGTTTATTTACAAGATACTTGGAATCACAATATAGAAAAGTTTGGGAACGAGACTACTTTAGTCAATTGACAAGAATCAAGCACTTAGGTGATATTGAAGATTATAATTCAGAATTTTAGTTGTTTTCCACACATGTGGATAACATAAGCGATGGACATCTATTGTAATCTTACATGGGTGGAGTAAAAGAAGATATTAAACATGAGCTTTAATTAAAAGACCATATAAATATTATGGAGGCTATGCAATTTACTCGTGATATTCAAGCCAAGAATAAGGCTGCACACAAGTCTACCACTAGAACATATGTAGGAATCAAAGATCAATTTAGAGCTCACAGGGAAACCCTACCTCAACCTACTCGAATATCACAAAATGAAATGGAGGAAAGAAGAGAAAAATGACTATGCTTTGGTTGTAATGGAAAATTGGAAAAAATGCATGAATGTAAAGAAACAAAACTGTTAACCTTGGAGAATAACGATGAAGAGGAAATTGAGGCATTTGAAAAAGTGGTTGAGGAAGAACTTGTAAACTTAAAAGAGAAAGAAAAATACGTAGAAATTATTCACAACATTGACGCGTGTGAAATATCTGTTCATGCATTGGCAGGTTTGTTAGCACCTCAAACTTTTAAGATTGCACGATACATTAAGAAGCAAAATGTCATAGTGCTTATTGAATCGGGTAGTACCCATAACTTCATTAATAAAAAATTAGCAGTGTGCCTCAATTGTTTTGTGTATCCTGTTGTTCCAAAGTCTGTAGCTAAGGCTTAGAAGTACAGTGTCTAGGCATCCGAAAGTGAGTAAAGGATAGAGAAGAGAGAAACGTCAACCTTCGACGAGGGAAACTAGGGAAGATTTCTGTGTTGGCATTGTCTAGCTTCCAACTATTCCTGGATGTTTATATCATGTTCAATCGCTGCCCATGAACGTTTGAGTTCAACCCATGTAGTGGTTGTTTTAAGAATAGTACCGAAAAGGTTTAAGGCAATGTGTGTTTGATTAGATAATCTGGGTTCAATATTGGGCTGTGTTGGTACAGGGACAATCATGGAGGAACAGTAAAATAAGGAAATCTCAAGGAGAATTTAAGTGCTGTCTCAATTCGGTCGTATAAAAGAGAGTTTACGGTTTTAGGAATGGAAATTGAATGAAAATCAAAGGCTCTTTCCCATAACTGGGTTATATTTTAATAAAATGTATGAGGTGGGAGAAAACATTTAGCTGTCTATCGAGTAAGGCTCCTATCAAGGGAGAATCTCACGCATAAACAAAAGAAGAAAAATGTAAAGAAATAACCCGATGAAGCATAAAATATAT
>CBVK0102501123.1:0-22609 GCA_900067695.1 Picea abies
ACATATATATATATATATATATATATATATATATATATATAAGTATAAGTATACAATTTTTTTATTTTTTTTTTGTATAGGCGACTGTTATGTCATATAATGTTTTAGATAACGCCCGTTGATAGGGGCGTTGAGGATTTCACCGCCTATATTTTCCAGTAGGAAATAATTTTTTCCTTCCAGAGCCGAGACTCTGAATGGCCCATACTAGAGGTGGTCAAATTTACCATGTTTTGTTGTTTCTTCCCTTCTTGCATCCCACCTTAATACTAAATCACCTGGGAGGAAATCTTTGTCCTTTGCTCTGCGGTCGAATAATGCCTTCATGTCATCTTGGCACTTCTGTAACTTTTCGTCTACTTCGACCCTATGCTGTTGAACCTCAATCAACTAATTTATCCTCCTGGTGACATGATTGGGTTCTTCATTTTGATCTTTCCATAACTTCATCACTGGAAGCACTAGGTTTATAGGTAACACAACATCTGTCCCATATACCATCTGAAAAGGTGAAATGTCGATAGACCTTTTTGTGCTTATGCGATTCTCTCACAATGTGTATTTTAAGTGCACATGCCAAGACCTTTTGTTTTCATCCAATACTTTCTTGATTATATTTACCAGGCTCTTGTTAGATGACTCGGCCAATCCATTTCCTTGGGGGTAATACTCTGTAGAATGGCCAAGAATGATGTTACACTTTTGAAAGAAGCTAATCATAGCCATAGATTTAAAGGCTTGGGCATTGTCTGTAACTATCTTTCGGGGGAAACCAAATCTGGACAAAATGTTGTCTTCTAAGAAATCGATTACCACCGAGTTTGTTGCCCTTTTGGTTGGAATGGCTTCCACCCATTTAGTAAAGTAATCTGTTGCGGTTAAGATCCACTCGTGTTGAGCACTGGAATGAGGATAAATTTCTCCTATGAAGTCTAAACCCCATTGTTGAAATGGGGCTTCAGCTTTGACTGGAACTAAAGGCAGTGCCGAGAGCTTCTGTTTACCTGCAAATAGTTGACAAGGGTTGCAGGCTCAAAATTTGGCATTAACGTTTGAGAAAAGTTTTGGCCAGTAATACTCGACCCTCAGAATTTTGTAAGTTGTAGCTCTCCAAGCGTGATGCCCCCCACAGACCCCCTCATAAAATTCGTCTATAACCCGCTGAGTTTCCGATTCGACTAAACAGACTAACAAGAAACCGAGCGGATCTTTCCAATATAGCTAACTTTAGGCGATACAATATTTAACCGCGTGAAGTTTTAATGTCCTGGATTTTGATGGTGATAGCTCATTTGGGCACTTTAAAATTAGCAGGTATGATACTATGTCTCTGTACCAGCCTGATGATATGAACTTCTCTTCGATCTTGTTTGGGCCTATTTGCTCATCTTGGAGTGTAGTACATACGTTCTGAATGCCTTTAATGCTTTTACCATGGCGTAAGCTTGTTTTTATATTATATCATACTTCAGTTATGCGTCTCTAAGGCTCTTTCTGAAAAAAGCGATTGGTTGTTCAAAACCTTCTTCGTTCTTTTGTAGGAGCACCGCGGCAATAGCGTGTTTGGAGGCAAATGAGAAAATAAGAAAATCTTTTAGATAGTCGAGGCTTGCTAACACATGTGCCTCGCTTATGACTTTCTTAATATGCACGAACGATGCTTTGGCCTCGATCGTCCATTTTACTTCGCTGTCCTTTTTCAACATACCCGTGATCAGTTTTACAATCTCAGCGAAATTTAGGATAAATCTTCGTAAAAAAATTATTCTTCCTAAGAAACATTGAATCTCTTTTACATTTTTGGGAATATTTATAGTATCTATCGCTTCAATCCTCTTAGGATCAATCCTGATTCCATCCCTAGATACGATATGACCCAAAAGCTTACCTTCCCACATGGAGAAATGTGATTTCTTTGGATTTAAAGATAGACCAAACCTGCAGAATTTTTCGAATGTCTGTTTAAGATGTATTAAGTGTTCTTCGTCGGTTTTAGAGAAAACCGTCAAATCATCAAGATAAATGACTACGAACTTATCCCTTTCACCGATGAAAGCAATATCCATAGCGCGCTGAAACGTGGCCCCTGCATTCATCAAACCAAAAGGCATTTTATCATACATGAACGTACCCCATGGTGTGGTGAAAGTGGTTTTTTCTCTATCTTGTTCATTCATGGCGATTTGATTATAACCAGAGAACCCATCAATCATAGACATTCGGTTGGCTCCAACTACCTTTTCTAGCACATGGTCCATTTTGGGCAGCGGATAGTTGTCCTTGAGAGATGACTTATTTAGATTTCTGAAATCCACGCACAGTCTGATTTCCCCATTCTTTTTCCTGACCGGGACTAGGTTTTCTACCCAGTCTGAATATCTCAGAGGTACTATTATTTTCGCATCTAAAAGTTTCTTGATTTCTTTTTCGATCACAGGTAACAAGATGGGGTTGATCTGTCTAAGCTTTTGCCTAAATGGTTTGACCCTAGGCTTTAGAGGTATCTTGTGGTCGATTATGGAAGTGTCGTATGTTCTTAACTCATCATAAGACCAGGCGAAAACATCTTTATACTGTCTGAGTAGGTCTTTATACTTACTTTTTATTTCGAGAGGGAGGAATTTGGATATTTTTACCATTCTGGATTCTTCTTTGGTTCCTATATCGCAGTCCTCCACTTCTTCTGGTTGGGGTTGTAAGGAGAATTTCACAGGTATGTCATTTTGATCAAAAAGTCTTTCCAGAGGGATCAATCCTTTTAGAATCTGGTTGTTTTTAAGGACCAACATGCGATGATTTGCAATTTTGTCTTGAAAGGTTTGAGGGTCTTCCTCTTCTTGCATGATCCACATATTGTCATTCTGGTTTTCTTGATCTGCGTGGGTTTCGGAAAACTCACCTATGGCTTCAAGAAACTTCTTAATTTGCTCATCATCCTCAAAAACCTATCAGTGCTGGATGCTATCTGGTACAAATGGTCTGTGTCTGATTTCTTTGTGATACTTCAATTTGAAAGTCATGGGAAGAGAGAATGTTGAAGCTGCTTTAGCTAATGCATTAGCATGTAAGTTCTCTACGCGTGGAATGAAGTGGACATTTACGGACGAGAAAAAGTTTTCCATCAGATCTCAGGCACAATTCCTGTATGATCTTAATATGGGATGCTTGGCCTGGTACTGCCGATTTATTTGTTTGACTATTAACTATGCATCTCCGTATACCTCTAAGTTATTTATTTTAAGCTTCCTGGCATCCCCTAATCCTAAGACCAACGCTTCGTATTCACATACGTTGTTAGTATAATCTATATCCCATTGCAGTCTGTAGAAAAAAGGAACAACGAACTTTCCTTCGGGAGCCACTAAAAGCACTCCTGCACCAGCCCCTTCACAAGATGAGGCACTGTCAAATTTTTTTTTCCAGACACCGGTGCTACACAGATCTTCTATCATGTAACCTGACTCTTCCTGCTCTATATCATTTTCTTCTGGACAACCATCTAAACCGTCATCAAAAGATAAGATACAATTTCCTAAATCTTGATCCACAATGTAAATAGGGAAATTGTTCAGGTTTTGAGGGTCGCTTACTATGTATGCTAACCTCGTTTCTCTGTACAAACAAGTAAATTTCCCACCAAACATAGGAATTGTGGCGAACATCATATCTAGTTGAAGAGAAACCCCCAGCTTGGCTCCCCATGACCTAGACAATAGTAAGCCATACTTAGGGGGAATATCAACAATCACCACATCCATCAAGATACTCTTAACCGGGACATGTGCCAGGGTAACTACTAAATCCTTGATCATTCCCATACACTTAACCCTTCTTGAGTCAAAAGAGTAAAGATATATGTAAGGTCTGGTGATCTGGAGACCCAACTTGTCCATAATAATCTTAGGCATAACATTATGGGAGGCTCCGGAGTCTAACATGCAATTATGTAGCAATTGATCATATACATTTAAAGTGATATAAAAGGGAGAAATAGTGTCTTTGGCCCCTTCAAAATGTGGACCAAAAGTGGTGTTAGGTTTGTCATATTCCAGGTTTAAAACGTCAGACTGGCTTTCTAGCTCTGAGACACCCATCACTTTGGTAATCTGCTTCCGATAAACGAGTTTTTTTGCTAATTCTACCAGAGGGATTGGTATCTTAATTTTATTTATCTCATTTTCAAAACTGAAAGCTCTGCTCACCTTGTCTGTTTCTTTAGTTGAGACTTCCAAATCCTTCCTTTCCGACTTATTCGTCTGGACCACTTTATTACTCATGGTCTTGGTTGAAGGCATAATTTTATTAACTGTTTCGGTTCCTTGTGCTTGGGTTTCAACCTTTCCCACTTCGGACTCTTGTGTGCTTACCACTTTCGTTTTGCTATTAAGTAATAGGGTCTCTTCTGGAGTAGGCTCGTAAGTTTGACCTCTTTGGAGGATTTTCTTAGGTTGAGTAGTTGAGATGGGCTTACTCTTAGATCTTAAGTTGTACTTAGGTTGGATCTCAGCCATTATCATTTCAATTTCTTGTTGAGAGCCACAAAGGTCAGTATGATCACTTTCTTCACCCTTAACCGACGGTTGTTGAGTGTTTAGAGATTTCTCATAATCTTCTCTAGTCAGATATGGTTGTGTCTAGTCATCACCGAAGTTCGTGACATCATTATCCAAATCTCCAAAATCTTGGAGATCGTTCGCTCCTATAATTTTTTCACTCTTTAGGGGAGCTTGTATTTTTTGATCTTCGTTTTTTATCTGTCTTTGCTGGTTTGAGGGGTTGGGGTTCCTCTTGAAATCCTTTTTGGGGAAAGAATCAACTTTGGCCTGTTCAAGCTCCATTTTGGATATTTTATTAGACAGTTCTTTAATTACCCTGGCCATATCATCCACCCTGTCATCTGTGGATCTATTAGACCCTGACGGACCTACTTGTTCTCTAAAGTGTTTAGTTTCTCGGTTTCATGTTTCTACTTTAGCTTTAAGCTTACCAGAAGCCATCATGTTCGACTCAATTTCTACAGCGTAATCCCGCATTCGGTTTAGAGTGGTTCCTCTTCTCTCTCACAAAAGAAGTGCAAAATCCGGTTTGAAAGCCCCTGCGAAAGTTACTTTGGCCGTGGGTTGGGACGGTTTAACCTCGGCTTGGATTTGTTATACAGTTTGTTGAATATTTGAATAAATTCCATGACTGTTTCTGAATTTTTTTTTCTTAAAGACCCAAATTCGGTTAAATAATATAGGTGGTCCTTTCTTTCGCCTCATTGTCTGAGGAAAGCATCTTCTAAGGCATCGTAAGACAAGATAGATGATGTAGGTAGACTCCAAAACCAAGTTCAGACCTGGCCTTCGAAGGTTTCGACAAGGAGCCTCGAATACATGTCCTCATGTTCAATACCTAGGATGTCTACAAACTGGTCAAAGAAATTAATATGTTTGGCTGCGGTCAGATCTCCTTCCCCAGTGAATTTTGGCAAATTTTTTATATAATTTTCGGGAAGGTCGTGTAGAGGAACAGGCAATACCAAGGGAGCGTATCTTGCTGCAACTTTCACAAACACTCTGGGAGGGGGGGCAGGTCCTTGGCCTCCAGCTCCTCCTACAGGAGCTCCTCCTCCTCCTCCTCCGATAAACCCTCCACCTCCTCCTCCGATGAATGCCATCATTATTAGTGGAAATTTGTAAAGGGGTTTCGAAAAATTAAAATTGAATCTTTATTTTCTTCGTGAAGAGGAAAATCCGACGATGAATGATAAGGAACGCGAGGACTTGGTTCCTCAGATTTGCAAGAGACAAAATCAGGAGAACCGACGGGTGTGGAAACCGAATGTGTAACACACTCTTCAGAATTAGGTGAGGTCGAGAAATTTAACTGAAGAAAAGATGGTATGTCAACTGCCGACGAGCCTTCAAAAGGGCCCCTTCCTTTGTTTACTAAGGGGATTGTCGGATGAATCTCACTCCTAACTTCGGAGCAGTTTGACGTTAGATCTTTAGTATCAAAGAGAGGACTGCGTGAAGTTGAAGGTTCAGAAGAACTCTTAGTCTTCAATTGTGGGTGTTTAAGCTTGTAGACTGCAGCGGTTGGCTTAAGAGAGCCTCTCGCCTTTAGAATCTTCTCGGGATCATTAACGGGTGTAATCTGCTTACCATCTGGGTTTTGTCTAGTATTCCTTCGACCAGATGCCAGTTTATTATTTGTGGAGTCACCAAGTGAAAAATTGGAAAGCCTTAAAAAAGGTGTGTACTCTTTGTTCACTATCAAAGGGTAACACTTTCAACGAAAATAAAAATGTCGTTTTCCCAGGGAAAAAGATTTCGTAACTTCGATCCCTGACAACGGCGCCAAAAAGATGTCGTTCCAGAGTCTATACCTAAGTCTTAGAAGTATAGTGTCTAGGCATCCGAAAGTGAGTAAAGGATAGAGAAGAGAGAAATGTCAACCTTCGGCGAGGGAAACTAGGGAAGATTTCTGAGTTGGCGTTGTCTAGCTTCCAACTGTTCCTGGATGTTTATATCATGTTCAATCACTGCCCATGAACGTTTGAGTTCAACCTGTGTAGTGGTTGTTTTAAGAATAGTACCGAAAAGGTTTAAGGCAATGTGTGTTTGATTAGATAATCTGGGTTCAATATTGGGCTGTGTTGGTACAGGGACAATCATGGAGGAACAGTAAAATAAGGAAATCTCAAGGAGAATTTAAGTGCTGTCTCAATTCGGTCGTATAAAAGAGAGTTTACGGTTTTAGGAATGGAAATTGAATGAAAATCAAAGGCTCTTTCCCATAACTGGGTTATATTTTAATAAAATGTATGAGGTGGGAGAAAACATTTAGCTGTCTATCGAGTAAGGCTCCTATCAAGGGAGAATCTCACGCATAAACAAAAGAAGAAAAATGTAAAGAAATAACCCGATGAAGCATAAAATATATATAGATTTCTGAAAGTGTTGACTGGTCTTATACCTGCTGGTAGTTGGTACAGAGGAAAAACAGTAAACAATATAGAAAACCAAAATTCATTCACTATAGTAGAGGTTGCACTAAATTATAGCGAAGCATTCATCAGTTATGAATATGAAATGAAATGAAATATGAGATACAAGAAAACAAACTCATAACACAGTCATGATGGAATTGAGAATCTCCAAATTTGCTTTATATTAACTCTCAAAATGTAAAACCTCTGTTACAATCGACACAAAAAGGTCCATCATTTTTTCTTTCTTTCTATGGTATATTTATACAGTTTTACAATAAGATGGAATCTCAATCGTTGCAAAATTTTCAGTTATGATAGGGAGGAAGGCAATCGCTCCATTTCTTCTTCTCTATCTTTATTTGGTGCCAGAAGCTTGTCCTCGCGCGTGCTCGGTACAGGTGACACATCTTTCAACCAGTCGAGATATCAACCTTGACGGTTCTGCTTGACAATTGGCTTCAAAAGAGTAACAATCTCGAGCTAATTGCGGCAGCCTGTCTTCCATCTGTCTGTCTATGATGTCGATAGCACATAATTGCGCGCTTCGTTTAATCATACATTTGTCTATTTGGACTATGTCCTCCATAGTCACTTGGGAGATCTCGGTTGAATCTCTTTCCTTTTTTTCATTTAAATCAAGTGAGATTTTTTCCATATTCATCTGAATCAATGCCTCGGCATTACCTTCGCTATCAATGCCTAGCAGATTACCATCTATAGAGCTAAAAGCCTCTTCTAAGGATTTTGTTACTCTCTTGGCTTGCAGCTTACCTTCCGAGATGCTGTGTTCCCATTCTTTTAATAGAATGTTTCCTCTGGTCTGTTCCGAAATGGTAAACCAAGGAATACTTCCCGAATCCCTGTTGTTTGTGGCTATCACAGCCTCTTGAAAGGAGACCCGTGCTGCTCCAACTTCTCTTTCTCTAGCAGATAAATTCTCCAAAACTTGATTAACCAGCAAACAATTGTCTCGAATCACTTCTACCTTGGCAAGTAAATTTCGTTGGGCCACAGAGACTCTGCTCCGAATCTCCATCACCTGGGACTAGAACATCCCGATATTTATCACTTTACTTTCGGCGATTTCCACTCTAGCCTGTAGCTGTTTGATCAAGTCTTTTTGCTGGCTCGCTTGCATCTGGCCATTCCGAACCACCATCTATGCTTGTTCGAGCTTAGTCTTAAGCAACTCTATCTCATTTTTATCGGCCAACTTGGCTTGCTCTATTACTACACTCTCCTGGTCCTTGGCAACCTCCTCTGCAGTGGCTAGTCTGGCCTCTAGGGTTTTGATGAGGTGATTTTTTCGTTTCAGCTGGTTTTTTAAAACCGCGACTAAAAATTGATTTGTCGTGGCATATGCTCCTAATGTCCCTACTATTTCAGTCGCGAATTGTTCATTCCTCTTTTCTTTCCCATCAGTCATAACTTTGTATTTCTTGGCTGTTGATTCCCCTTCCTGATAGAATTCTCTCTTTACCACTGCTTTTCTCTTCTTATCAAAGAAGAACTCATTTGGAGGGAGCTCTTCTACCCTTATAGGCCTCAATTCTTCATTTAAGATTCACCCTGCGTCAATATTTCCTTGAGTTGACTGCAAGGGAGTAACTGATGTGATAGGATCTCCAATTTGCTTCGCTGATTGTCCCGGAGTAGTAACTGGGGTCTGCTCCTTCGGCGGGTCGGGAGTCTTTATCTCTTCTTTTGGACTCTTAGTTTACTCTCCCCCATCCTGGTGTTTTTCTTGATCGAGAGTCCCATCCTTGGAGCCTTCGACATCTTTTTGTTTTACCTCCGCTGTACTCAGACTCTCACCCCGTAATACTATGGGAAGACAACTGCGTCTATGTTCTTGGAATTTTAGAACATCGACCCTCTCTTCAGGTGCCAGTGTTTGGATCCGAGCTAAGATCTCGGCATAAGATCTTGCGCCTCGGAAAATGTCATCCGAGGGTGAATTTTCGTGCTCAAATCTCTTGAGTCCGCAACTGGCCAAATGATTACTCACGACCCTTTGCGGATCGTGCTTCTTGAATTCAATAAGGACCAATTTCAGGTCTTCCAGGGCTGTTGTCTCAACTTTAGCATGCCCGAAATCTAATAAAGAATATGAATTTAAATGAACAGGAAAAGGTGGCCATACCTTCTTCAAGTATCCCTTAAGCTCCTTTCTTATGCCACTGATTACTGTTTGTCTAACAACCTCATGACAAGCCACCTTGTCGAGAATGAATAATGGCAATGCATGCAGGGGAACAAAAGCCCTGAAAACTCTGAGATATGAGAATTCAGCTTCTACATACCAGTCAACTATGCTGTTCAAATTCGTCACTATACTGTCCGAGATCCTGGGTGGCAGGTGGCCAAAAATAGTGACATGCAGCGGTACCATCACCCAGTTGAAGATTTCATATACAAAATCTACCGCTTTGTTTTCCCACAATTTTGAATGATAGACATGGATGGGCTCATCCTCTGCTGGAGTCCAACTCCAGTTCATTAAGGGAAATGGTGTTAGAAAGCACACAATGTCCATAATGTATGCAGACATAAAAAATGAAGAAATCTTTCCGCTCTCTTTCTAGGCCCGATACTCTATAACCCGATTGGTCAAGCTATCAGACAACATTTTCGCCTAGTCAAAGGAACAACCTTCGACAGCTCGATATATTAGAGGCATCCATTGAAGAAAGAAATGTGAGGTGTCCTCTCTCCCGTATAATCTGCATGTCATCATAGCTACATACTTGAACTGTGGTTCCAAGGAGGCTATTGAATATATACCATGACGGTCTGCCCTGAACTTCGTAGGGTGTGAAACCCAATCTCTTATTAAGCTAGACATAGTCTTTTCATACTGTACACATTCCTTCTGTTTAAACTCTTCCAAGAATTCGACATCATATGTAAGGTCGGACACTGTGGGCAACTTGTACATAGCTTGCAGATGTTCAGGTCTGAAAGTCCCGATGGTGACCTTTTGCTCATTCATGATGGTTCTGGTTGGTATGTCCACATGGTCTAATGCCCATCAGACCATATCATAATAGGGGATCAGTCGTGGCCTGGCCGCTACTTTATGCATTCCCGATTGAATGACAATCTTATATTTGGTGGTTATGTCGTCTTTTTCATTGTCGCTGGAATCATCGGAATAATCCACCAATTTGGCCTGCAGGACATCAGAAACGAACAACCAGTTCGGGAGAGAGTCGACACTTCGAGGTGAAGTATCAACGACGTTGTCTGAACCTTGTTCTGTGATCTCAACACTGGCTTTAGATGCTTTTCGCCGGGCCATGACGAGAGATCCTGATTTAGCTCTTCTGCGATAAAAATATGTATACATACAGAAGTTAGCTCGCTAAGAAAGTGTGCTCTGCGTATTATAGAAATGAATTTGTTATAACGAATAACAACTCTATATATTCGAAAACTCGGTACTTTTTAGAACAGATATGTCAAATCATGTTTAGAAATAAATTTAGTAATAAAAACCCGATCTTTATTTGTTGATTCGCCTTATTTCTAATTAATGCCATAAATTTTGGCGGTTCGAAATGTCAGCTGGCGTAAGGAAGGATTAAGACTGCTTCGTAAACTGTGCAAGCATCAAAACATGGGAGATATTGATTTAGCTTAATTAATCCTATTTTACCAAAGTTAATTAACCTTTCGGTACTCGTTGTATCGGGAATTTTATCTTTAACCCTTTGAACCTCTAACCCCTGAAACTGTGATGATTGATTTTGGTTAATAAAAACGTAATTGTGATTAGGCGCTTAATTAATTACGTAATTATTTATATTCACCATATCACGACTCGGAGATTCGAAGGTAAGTTTCCGGGAAGTTTGCATGCCGAGCTGCGAAACCGTGAGATCATGATAATACATTTTAATTAAAAGGGAAGATAAACTCGAATTAAGTGTTTAATTAATTATGTTCGTTTCTTTATCGCGGCTTCGTGACTCGGGCTTAGACAATGTAGTTTTTTAAAAGAGAACACGCTGAGTGGCGAATTGCCGACATAACTTAACCATGGCTTAGTTTTTTCCTTTAACTTTGACATGGGTTACTAACATACAGACTTAGTGGTTTCGGATATCGGGGATACGATAATGAGAGTTTTGGATTTAGTGAACGTTGAGGCGCGAAAACCCGATGATATTTAATCGTGATTTAGGAAACTTTACTCCTGTTACTGACCTGGGTAAAATTTTAAAGCGATTTCACTGTTTCGTTGCTCGGGACTTGTGAACTATGTGATCTATAGCATCCAACATGTGAAATCCCGAGGTAGAACAAAAGGGGATTTTTTTTTTTGCCGAAAAGTAGAACTCGCCTCGAGAGTACAATAATCATCACTGCTTGTGTGATAAGACTTCATAGATTTTGAAACCACAGATGGAAAATACGAAAACCATCTTTCGCTTTCGAGCATTAAGACATGAAATTCGAGACGGGCTAGAGAAAAAAAAAAACAAAGGCGGCTCCAACATATCCAATGAAAAATTTTCAATCTTTTGTTGCTAATGGGGGGAATATTTTTTGTGTAGGGAAATGCCACAACATTAAACTTAGTATGGGAGAATATATCTTAGAAATCCCAATATATGCCATTCTCATTGGAGGAGTAGATGTTTTTGAGATTCAATGGTTGAGAACATTAGGTACATTTTCTACAAACTATAAGGAATTATTCATGATATTTGAATTGAAAGGAATTCAATATGAACTCAAAGGGTTAAAATCCACACCTTATTAGGTCATCAACTCTCTTAGAATGGAAAATCTCCTAAAAAACGATAGTATGGGAGTTATGGTTAGAATATATTCCATGAAAGTAAAGTAGGACGAGGAAAATATTTTATAGGTGTTACCCTATTAGGGGTGACAACTTTTTGGATACCCTCACAAGGGCGTCATGTTGTTTCTTGCATGAGGTGTCATGCTCATCTTTTCCAGATCTAGCTAAAGTTTCTCTTGATCTGCCATATATATGATCGTGCTAGCCCAACTCTGGTGTAACTCACTTTCATTCTCGTTCCTCAGATGACACATGCATTGTGGTATGGTTCTGGTATGCTTCATTCGAAATTCCATATATAAATATTTATTTGATGTGTTGATATAACTTCTTAGCTTGTTGTAAAGTGGTAAACACCTAATGATGTCTAGTGGCACTTCATAACATTACAAGGTTTTATTACTTGCCTCACAGTACCTTGGGGAACATGTTTTCTATTATAAGTGTGTCATTTATTGAGTTAACCTATACCACTGGATGCTTAGGCTAGATAGCTTTGTCGATATCCCAACCATGCTAACCATTTTCCACCTCCCCAATGTTGTTCATTTCATCCATATAAAATTTGTATCGTGGTCATGTATGATTTCTCAAAGGTCAAAAGGAAAGGTCAAATGACAAAAGCTTAAATCATTAAAGCCATTAAGGCTAAGAGTTGAAGAGCTAAAATTAAGATCCAAATATAAAGCTTGAGCAATGCCCTCTCGCTATGAGGCCAATGCCCCTAGTCCTTGGTTTTCTATGAATATCTAAATAAAAGGGACTTGTTCGATAAACTAAAAATTTAGAGAAAAAGACTCAAAGGGATAGTAAGAAACAATGTCGATGATGGTAACTCAATGCTAAGCTCCCTCTAGAAGGCTATTATGTGTAAAAATCCTACCTAAATAAATCTAGATGAATGAATGAATAACACGACTTATGCATGTTTAAGACTTTGAGGGTCATTACATGAACTCATTCCCCCTTATCTTTCATCATTATTACTCATTATTTTCTATCTTTCACATAGGTACTTAGGAAATATGGGTTATCCTAGGACTTGTTGCATGTATACAGATTAATATTGTTCCCCTTGGTAAGACTTAGGAAAGTATTAAAACTAACCTCTACTTGATATGTTGTGTTAAGAGATGTCACCAAGTTCTACCTGTTAGCACTAGAAGTTGTTCCTAGACTGCCTTAGGAACAATCCTAGTACATCTTATTTCAAAAGTTAAAATCAAATAATTTTAAAGAGGTGGGAGGATCACATTCTTGATCTTAAAAGGGGCTTAATGGATAAACTATCAAGACCTCTTCTCTATGTGCAACAGATCAGGTAAACAAAACCTTAGTTAAGTCAAGTGAGAGTAGGGTATATGTTGAAGAAGAATAAATGAAACAAAACTGATAACCATATGTTATTTGATATAATAAACCAGTAGAAGAATAAATCTTAAACCCAAAAATCCTTCCTGAATTAGATTTAAAAGATCTTAAACACACATGTGGTGAAGACTGCACTATAAAAATAGGAAATCCTCTCAGCACATACATACAACCATATAAACATGTAATAGTAATAATGTGTTCAAGATAAGGAATCAGAGATGAGAAACAAAAGAGAATGATACACACCAACTAATAACTTCATTAACCATTGAAATCTTTACATAGATAAGGCCGATCCAAATAGTTGTATAAGATAAAGTCTTTTAGGAAAAAAGGATCCAACCCCTTCTTCTTTTAAATCAATCAATATATAATGTTTCAAATGGGTTACATGTACTTATGGTCAATCCTGAGAATCAGGGACACCTCAAAACAAATCTCTACAAAAACTCAAGATGAATTTAAGTTTCTAACTGCTGATATACCAAATAATAACAGTTTACAAAAAAGTTCCTAAAATCAAGGCAACATCCTTCTATAACATCTTTTTTATTTGACTTGTTTTACATTCGAATGATGACACTACTGCTTCATCTTTATCTTTCCCACATATATCCAATCTTCAATGCTCCACTTGAAAGTAGTCGTTGACAACTCAGCACATGTGACTAATCTGGATTAATCTTCATATCCCAATATAGCTTTTAGATCCAAAAAATGTGTATAGCTTCATGACATGCTCCATAATATGCTAGCATAGGTACAACCTTATTTTGTTACAAAAATATGAAACTAGGTGAGTTAAACAACAAAATCGGCTGCTACAGGTGTTCCTGTAGAAACCCTGTTTTCATGTGTGTGACTGCGGGAACTTCCTGTAGCGACCTTCCAAAAAACCAGTTATGCATGTTTTAAAATCCTTCCTTTGGCTGGGTTGTAGCTGGACATAGCCAAAAAGAGCATGATACCTTAGACACAGGGAACAAAATGATTTTTCCATCATCCATTATTTTTAATCTCAAAATTGGATTTATCCTGGAGGTGGTATTTTTAAATTGATATATTTCTATGCAAGATCGGGTTTTCATTCTTTTAGGCTCATTCCCTTCAGATCCAATCTTAGGGTTTGGGATTTTCATATACTTCTTACCCTGTTTCTGGGTAGGAACTTTGTTTTTTCCAGTGATGGTCTTTTTATTTATGATTAGACTACCCTTCTTGAATTTATTCTTCTCTGGCTTAGTGACATGGGTTTTCCTCCTTATAGATAACTTTCCCATATCTTTAATAGCCTCTTCATCGATGATGATGACCTTCTCCATGATAACAGGTTTATACACTACTTTAAACTTTAACTTGAACTTATTTTGAGGCCTGGTGCCCCTCTTTCATATTACAATTTTATATTGAGAAACATCTTCTTCAGAGGAGCTTGAGCTGAGAGAAATGACCTTTGGGGGATGGTCTTTAGGCTATACAGGCTTTACCAATTTCTCTGTTGTCTTAGGTTTTTTATTCTCTCCCAGTACCCTAGGTTTAACCTGTCTTTGACTCCTTCTAGAGTAAGTCTTTTGTGCAAAAGGAAAAGGGTGCTTACCTTCACCTAGGATGCGGGAAGACCTTGCATCTGCTTGTTGGCTAGTTGGAGGAGCTTCCACAGGTTCATCTGGAGTCTTAACAAAATCTGCTCTCTTTCTTTGAAGTGGTTGGTTGACTAGCACTAGATGAAGTTCCTTGTTTAGGCTTAGCAATCTTCTCATGTGATTTTACAACAGGAGGATGAAATTCATTTTCCAAACCCAACTGGATTAAATATTGGTCCCAAGTCTTATGCAATTTCCCCAGCTCGGACTTGACAATTAATTTGATCAAGCCTTGATGATAGATTCTGTGAGGAGGGGTTTTGGGGTTATCTTGGACCTTCATAGACATGTTGTTGAGATCCCTCAAGAAATAATATTGAAGATTCATCCTTTTAATTCCTGCCAAATGAAGCAGAAATCATAAATGAAATAGAAACACGACAGAGTAGCACCCCTCACAAGTGATGAATCTTTTAAGCATGAGAAAGGCTTCCATCGATTTGTTAGCAATCCAATCCTCGAGAATGCCTTTGTTCCAATTAGGGTATCTGTGTTTGAGTTTCAGAAATTGGTTTACATCTCCTCCTGTAATTAGTTTATTTTTAAACCATCTTTTGCCATCAGTTGGGAGGTTGCAAGAAACTGCTATGGAGTCCTCTATAACCTACATAAGCAAGTTTTCAACATGGGCCCATTGTCCATTAAAACTCTTAGCAAAAGCCCTGGATATAGCGTAATGATGACCATCGAGCTTCATGTAGAAAACATACCAACCTACCTGATCGAAAATGTGGCGACTATCTTCATAAGCTTCCATGAACTTAGGTCCTTCGAGTTCTTTCCTATTCACATGTCATCCCTTGCCCATATGCACAACTACGACCAAAAGACTAGACTCTTGGCTACAAAGAAGGGATTTGTTTGTTGTGTAATGAGAATAATAGGGGATCTGTTTGTTGTGTGAGTGCCAATTCAAACCAACCAACCGTTGTAGGTAACGAACGATGCACCAATTTTTAAAATATGTTGTTTGAAAAATCTCATCTGTGTAACCTCCTGGGCAACTGATGCATAGAAAAGACTACCCATATTCACATGCTATGGCCGACAACAGGTACTTGCTAGCTGCTTTGCATATTCATGAACTTTGCAGTACAAACCACACCTCCCACGACTCTCCAAAGTACTTGAAATTATCACGACCAATGACATGTGGAAGTTCTTGTAGCGCTCGGTCATATTTGTCTCTTTAGCTTTCTTAGGAGGATTAGACTTTGAATCTGAAGGCTACTAAGTTAAATAATCATAAAGAAAGGATGCTGACATGACTTATGGCTCAAATGAAAAGATTTGAAGCCATGTGATGTCATCAAGAAATCATTTAAACATGTGTGTAATTCCTTTTGTCCCCCTCTCACAAAACTAGCATTATTTTAATCCCTTTAAGATAAGCTATCAAACCTTTAACAATAAAATGCTAAATATTTACAACTTATACTAAATTTGAAATGACAATGAGGAATGAATGAGGAATAAAACATGTAGAACATAGTAAGTGTTAACACTACCATTTAATGGCTTTCTAAGAGGCTAGACCCATCACTTGAAGTGGGTATTGTGCATTGGGATACATGTAGCATGCCTCAAGATATGTGACAATGCATTGGGATCTATGTACTTATATATGACCATATCTACAAACTTTGGGATCCATGACATTTGCCTTGGGATTTTTGTACCACATTGGGATACATGTCACTGCATTCAGATCCATGACAATGCATTGAGCCATGACATGGATGCCATGTCATTTCACATGCCATGTGGAAAACTCACATTCATTATCGTTGCTTAGATGGATGTTGCATTCACACTCATGCATCATTTATTTTCCTTAGACCACACATGGGAGTTATTAATGCATTGGAGGAGTTGGTTATAGATTATGTAAGTGGTTAGAGGTTGTTATTTGGACCATGTGATGACATGGCATCATTATATTGTTGATTACTTAAGGAGCACCCACCTAGAGGAGGCCACATGTTCCATCTATCTTGAATTTTTGTCTTGGATGGTTCACACATGTGAGGGGTGATGTCATTACTTTGGTTTTTTATCATACAATTGGACCATTCCTTAGTTTGAGGATGTTGACTAGAGGACGTTGGAGTTATTTGGACCATGTTTGACTTTTCTATGGATCTTCTCCTTTGATGATGGCACTTTATTGAGGGAAGCACCTCCTTCATCTCCCTCTAGCCCATACGTGTGGCTTTATTATAGTATTTCGGACCATTGCGATGACCATTTTACTCTTGGAGCTCTTTGAGGGATTTATTACACCATCTGTTGTATTTTACCATGGTTTTGACCAGGCTAATGGTTTTGAGCTCATGAAATTGAGCTAGCACATTTTATTGTATTGTATTTGAGGAGGCTCTTCAACTATAAAAGGAAGAGACCTCATCCATTTCAAATAATTGGAGATTAATGAGAAACTTGGCTTAAATAGTTATTTGAGTATCTATTTCTTTTCTTGCGTGAATGTCTTCTTGTATTGAGGTTTTGTATGCTAACTTGTCTTCAAAGAATTTATTTTCTAGTTGGCATGTTATGGGTTTGATCTAATTGTCTCATTACTCATTTTATTGATAGATCTAACCCTAATATATGATACTCATTTTATTGATAGATCTAACCCTAATATATGAAGCATCTTTGAATAAGTGAGTTAAATAATTTCATGGATGCCCTAAACTTATGCTTGGAACGAGTTGTAAAAATCCTAACCAGATCACATATCATTTAATCCTTTTTTTTTTTTAATGTTGATGCGTTTTACTGGTTTATGTGCTATTATGGATTGAAATGATGAGGTAAAGGGGTAGAACGAGTTGTGCTTATGCATTTAACATGTGTTATTTGGCAATTGTTTCAAAAAGCCTTTTATAAATATAAATATATAAATATATATATATATATATATATATATATAATCTGCATGGAAGACTTTTAACCTTTTGAGGGAAAGTAGATTTTGTAATATCAAATTGTTACATATAGTATTACTGTTTTTTTTCTTGACAACTACATGAGCCATGGAAACATTGACGCTTACTGAAAGGGTAGCCGAAATGGCCAACATCACTACCATGTGAGCTACAAAAGTTAATAAAATCTCCATCAACAGGCCATCTTCCCAACATGCCAAGTGCGTGGTGCCAATCTATGACGAATCTTACAATCCAAAAGTACTTACAATTGGTTGAAGAAAAGTTTTCTAATAAGTGCAAATTTCAACAACACTCGTCCTCCTTCAACACAGACATAATAACTTCCACAAAGTCCACACCTCATGTCACGACAAGTAATCATTCTTCTTCCTTTAATTCCAAGAAAAATGAAAAAATATGTAGATATTATAAGAGAAAATGCCACGACATATCTAAATGTTTTCAATTCAAGAATAATAAATCATTGTTTGAATGGTCTCAAGAACAAGGACCTAATAATGCTCATATTAAGATTATGAAGAGTTGAAATGCCAACTCAATAAGGTTACTTTGATGTACCATAATCTATTTTAGGAGGGCATGATAGTTTGTTTGTCACTCGTGCCCACCTCACATATGATTTTTTAGTGGATTGTATAGTCAACAATGGCTTGTAGAAGAATTTGATTGTGAAGGCCATTTTTAATCAATTGCATTTACCAACAAACCCTCATCCTCATCCATATGCACTTGGATGGAAGGATAATGGGTCATCTGTACAGATAAAGCACATATGCACTATGTTGTTTTCTTTTGGACCTAAGTTTGTGGATAATGTCACCTGTGATGTGACTAATATGGTTTGTTGCTTGGTAAGCCATATTAATATGATAGGAAATATTCCTATGATGCATATAATAATACATATATGTTGTAGAGAGATAATAAAAGTATCTTATCAGAAGCATACCAAAATAAACTAATTTGGTACTCACTTGCAAGCAGGCATAAAGAGTAATTAATCAAGCAACATACTTGACATTAATTTTCTTAAGGTCATAATCTCATGAAAAACCAACAAATATAATGAATTCCACCCCAAATTTAGATCTTAATCATATTTTACAAACTTATTCAAATGTGTTCCAATAACCAGCAATTAATCACACTATTGATCTTCTTCTCAGGGTCTCTCTTTTCACTGCACCTTTATACCACACTTCAAAGATTCAAAGTGATGAAATTAAAAGGTAAATTGAAGATCTATTGATTAAGGGTTTCATTAAGCCTGTCACCTCTCGTTGTACATCACCAATCTTGCTTGTACTTAAAAAACATGCAACTTGGCATCTCTATGTTGATTTTAGGGCGTTAAATAAAATCACCATAAAAAAACAATATCCACTTCCTCAAATTTATGATTTGCTTGATCGGTTTCAAGGTGAAAATCATTCACCAAAATCGATCTCAAAAGTGGATATCATTGAGCTAGGATTCAAGTAAAAGATACTTGGAAAACAACTTTTAAAACCAAAATGGATCTTTTTGAATGGCTTGTGATGCCTTTTGGGATCACCAATGCCCCTGCTAACTTTATGAGGTTAATGAATCATGTTTTTAGAGATTGTATCTATAAATTTGTTACCATCTATCTAGATTATATTATTGTCTTCTCTCACACTTGGAAGACACATCTCCAACACTTGGAATAGGTTCTGAAGCTACTTCAACAAAATCAACTTTATGTGAATCTCTCCAAGTGTTCTTTTGCTCAAACTATAATATCTTGACTTGGTTTTATCATTAATGCACATGGAATTAAGGTGGACCATGATAAGGTGGAAGTTTTCAACAATTGGCATATTCCTTCCAATCTAAAAGATTTAAGGAGTTTTCATGGACTTGCCAACTTCTATCATAAATTCATCTTTGTTTTTTCAAAAATTGCCTTACCTTTACACCGGTTGAGAAGGAACAATGTTGTTTTCAAGTGGACACAAGAAAATTCTCATGATTTTAATCTCTCGAAAGAAAAATTGTGCTTTGAACCTATACTTGTTTTGCTGGATCTATCACAATGTTTTGAAATTGAGATTGTTTGTTCACAATTTTCACTTGGAGCAATTTTAATGCAAAATGGTCATCCAATGGATTATCATTCAAAGACATTTTTAGAGGCCAAAAGAAAATACTCCACTTATGATAAAGAATTCTATTCCTTGGTTCAAGTTATCAAATATTGGAGACACTATGTGATGGGTATTGTGTTGGTTCAGTCACTTGGGTGAGCAGAAAACCAACCACTTAGATACCTTGCCAATCCAACAAAGTAACACAGTCAAATGTTAGTTGGTTAGTGGGCCAAAAATTAAAGTAAACAAGCAATGAAAATGAAATAATTATAAAACTAAAACATGTATGAACTGCAACACAAAACTAAAAATTAGAACAAGAGATAGTCACCAACATATAAGATTTTGTTGATAACACCTTAAAGAAATGCATGGAACTTATGAGTTCCCCTCTTCTTCCTTGGGAGGGTCTTGCAAGTTCCCAGTGAAGAATTCCATCTCCTACAATGAGATAATGACAATGAAGAATTATCACCAACCTCTCAAGAGGTGAGAATATTGGACTTTGCTATGGGTGTTGGAAAGCTTCTATGAGAATAATGGACTCTCAAGTGGCAATTTCAACAACATAACAATACACATGAACTCTTGATTTAGTGTACACCCCAAGCTTGTAGTTATAGGATTCATTCAATATTTTTCAAAACTAGTTTACCATGTGAATAGGGGTCCTTCATATAGGTACCTCCCCTAGTCCTTAAATGGCCCCATGGCTAGATTTAGACCTGGATTGGACGACTTCTCGTGGTACACCTGAGATAGAAGTGGGTGAGGCCCGACCAGAATCATAAATGCGTTGTTTCCGCATTAGCGTGGGTTTTTTCAACGATAGTTTCCCTACATGCACTATTAGCACAAATTTGAGTGTGTTAGCCCACACTGTTTGGCACATAAATGCCTTTGGACGACCGTGTTGAAATTCAAGGATCCTTTTTATATAGTTTTATGACTTTTCTGAATGGAGCTTATTAATTATGGAGGTATGTTCTTTGGTGTGTTGCACTAATAATTTATTCAGACATTACCTTTTTATTCAAATATCACATGTAATTTATAAGAATCTTTGTACAAATGAGGCGAACATGCCCCATGATCGTGTCATAAAACTAGAAGTATATAAATGTAATTGAAAGCTTTGATGAAGTGGGTATCTACAATTCCCTCAGTGACGTCGGTAACAAAAAATGACAGTTTTGATGAGTGTACTCTCTCTCTAAATCGAGGAACGAACAATTCTGCTAAGTGTCTGTGACTCCGAGGCATTGACGGACTATCAAACTTAGAGGTATTCAACTGGCACTGAGAACCGCAACAGTCGCATATTAAGTCCCACTGTAACATGAAACTATCTTGAGGTCAAATATTAAGGGGGGCAATAGAATCATAAAGCAAATGGGGATTCTTTATGTTTCGTCTAAGGCTCCTCATGTATGGTGTAATGAGATCCCATATACTTCCACCCTCCTAGAAAACTAGTGCTAATATTGACAGGAAGGAATCCACGACTACAAGAAGCGAAGGGTTTCCTGAAATCAACTGATCAAAGATGGTATCAAGTATTGACTTGGAGTAAGGTTGATTGAATGGTAATATGGACGAAGTTCATAATGCATGAGACTCAGAAAATTCCCTTGGTTGGGTTTTTAGTGATGAATAGAAACAACCACGAAACATAATATGTTGTCAGGGGGACAACCAAATATTGGGTAAGCTATGCTAAACTGATAAGAATGCAAAGAGATAGGGGATAGGTCAAGTTGCAAAGATCTAAGACAAAAGGGTATGGGATACTTGGGGTTTGGGCAACAAGAGGGTTTTTTGTAGACATGGCTGTGAAGGGTAGATTCCCCAACCAAGGGAGACATGGGTTGCTTTGCAAGGTAAAAAAACACCATCCGTTATGATGGAAAAAACCTAGGTACTTATTGGAAATTGAAAGGTACTTTATACAATTACTAAATGAATAAAGAATGATTTGGGTTGATTATACACATATAGAAATGAGTGCCCCAATGCAAGATGTCTTGTCTTTCTTGGGAGATCATATGATATCAAATTGGGTTGGTGAGAGAGCTCAGTAAGAGACCAAAACCTCTTGTATTTTTTGAATTTTTAGGGTTTCGGGTTGGGGGCTGTACGAAGGGATGTATGGTCATTTTTATGTGAAAATTGAGAGAACATTGTGGGTGATTGGGACATTCCTACACATTCTTGCATGGGTATGACCAAATCTCCCACCCTGAGGGTGTGAGAGAAATTGGGACAACGACGCTAAGGTTGGGGTGACTGTTGGGATTTTTACTGGGTAGATGGGTGCATGTGATGTGCTCTTGTATGATATCTCAGTTGGAGTAGTGTGGGAGTGAGGCCTGAGTGGTGAGCCTTGGTTCAATATACTGCTGTGGTTGGTGCGATGGTGACAAGGATTTTTTATCCTATAGGAGGGGTGCCCCCGACTAGTGGGGGACCACCAGGAGATCCTCCCGCTAAATATTTCTTAGAGTTAGAGGCACCATAGATGCTAAATGATATGTATGGGATTAGCCCACTTTTTGTACTAATATGTATAGGAGAATGGACCCTACATTTTTGGACATTTTAGTACATGATTGAGGGTTGGGATCAACCATTTTAGATCCCAAGTGTTTTGTAACTTATTTATGTGAAACTTGATGGCACCATATATATATGATATATATTTCGATTATGTTTCAATTTTCTGTGATGTTTTGTATATGTTG
>CBVK0102501124.1:0-15187 GCA_900067695.1 Picea abies
ATACTATAGATTTTTAATCCTTTTTAACACAGTATGTAAGTGTTATTTATCTTTATGATCAATGTAACATTATCATCCAATAAGTGCAGAGTAAATAAACCATAAACAATGAACAATCACACACATGCAAAACACACCAATATTTTTACGTGGAAACCCAATGTGGGAGAAAACCACATAATGATTTTTCTTATATGTCTTTAAGAATTACATTCATTGGAAGCACCAACTTCNNTTTTTCTTATATGTCTTTAAGAATTACATTCATTGGAAGCACCAACTTCCTTTGTTATTTAACTACAACTAGAAGGAGGCTCCGACCCCCTATTTTTTCAGGCTACAACCTGAGGGAAGATCCAACTCCCCAATTCTCTGGCTACAACCCCCTATGTTCTCCAGCTACAACCGGAAGGTGGCTATAACCGCCTATCCTTGCCTCATCCTACTGCCATGAAATATAAGTAAAATGATGAAACCACTGCCACACTGTCACTATGAGATATACCAATGTAAACATGTACCAATCTATGCCAACAACCTGTAACCAAGTTGTGCCACTGACCTGTAACCAACTTGTACTTGTACTCTTCCTGTACCAAAAAACCCAACAAGTATGAAACCTATATGTGTTGCAACACACGTATGTATGATCCCTTTCTCTACTGCAACCCGCGTATGTATGTGACCTTTCTATACTGCAGCCTGCGTACGCCTTTTGAACACTATGGTTTTATCTTTCCTGAAAAACTCTGACCCTTTGCTGCCTCTATCACTTCAACCTGCAACATGTCACTGTGTCTAGACTGTAGTTGTGCCCTATGCATACATCCTCATACAAATCCCTTAACCAAGTGCATGTATATCTCTCTAGTCATGTGCCATCCAAGTGTGTATAATCATGAACAAGTATAATAACTCTCACATGGACTAGACATCAAAACCTAACTAATATACAAACTCTCAATACATCAACCACTTCACAAATATAATCTCTCAACCATGTACCACAAAAACCCTTAACCATATGCCAAGAAATACAAGATATGCATCAAAACCAACAAGATGTACCAATGATAACTTATACCAGCACTGTATTTCTGTAAATTTGAATTACACAGTAAGTCCCATGCACCCAATATCCTCTCTAGGGAAAATCCTCAAACCCCCATAACCATTTCTCATGTAAACAAAAAAATCCAACTACTTAAAGAAATAAGACATACCTTTTGAACCTGTAGACATATCTGTTTTACCTAATCACTATAGACCTTCCTAGGAGCTTGCTTTCAGACTCTAGAGACCTGGAATATTCATCTTCTCAAGTTTTTGTGGCTTTTCTCACATGTACACACCCTGTTATATTGAAAGCCCGTGTACATACGTGCCCTTCTCCACTACAACTCGCATACACCTCAAAACTAGGTTTTTTTTTCAGTATTTTCTTTAATTTTGAAACTTTCACTATCAACCCTTCGTGCTACCTCAGACTTGCGCAACTTCAGATGTATCAATGAGTACCTACAACGAACCTTACACAATAATAGATATTCAATGTGCTCAATAAGTGCTAATAGGAGAGACGTTCTCTCTTATTTATACTTCCATGTAGCTTCCTCAAGGGGTTACCTTATAACCAACTTAATCCAATTTCCTTCTTTTAGGGCTAACCCACTTCTAACCCGCTTTACTACAAATAGTAAATTCTCCACTTCTAGTTGCAATTAAATTATTTTTAATTATTTTCTTAATGCATCAACTTAACCTATGATTAATTCCTAGTTTCACCCACTTGGCTAGTCAACTTCTTCTAGGAGCTTCTAGAATAATTTGACTTCTTTAACCTTCTAGATAACTCATGAGTGTTCTCCAACTTCACAAGGCCATAACTCTCTAACCGTGAGGAGTTATGTGACGTTCCACATCTCACTAGAAATGGAATGACATGTACTATCTATCTATAATAGTCTTACCTGCAAATATATTAATATTCATACCATTATACATCAATCAAACTGAAGTCCCTTAACCATACTGTTGGGGCTACCAGACTTGCTTCAACGGTTGACATTAATGACAAACAACCTAATTAATCAACAATACCCCCCTTTGGCATTGATGGAAACACTTTGATGCAACATTGAAGTCATATCACTGATGCTCCCCCTGTGACCATTGTTGGGTATGTGTTATATTCTTTGCACAAGCAGTAGTGTCTAAGTCGGGTGTGTAGGGGGGTGCAGGAGTTTGGGGGCAGTGCTCCCGAATTTTTTTTCTACCTCGGAAAATGTGTCACCTGCCTCGGGAAACGTGTCATGTATTTAAGTGGTTTTTCGACACATGGTTTTTGCCAATGGTTTTCTATTTCCGGTTGAGGAATTAGGGTTTTGGACTAATCCAGGTCATTGGGTTAGGGTTTTGGATGTTGTTGGCTCCTATATGTATATTGTATTGTAAACAATGTATCACATATGAATGCATATAGAATATGCTAGTTTTCTTGGTTTGGGTTTCCAGGGGAAAAATATCTGTGTAATGTTTGTATTTTCCATTGTATCTTTTATGTTCTTTTACTGAAAATTTGTTTGCAGTAGATATTGTACAAGGTTAAATTATACAACCATCGCTCCCCCTGGAAATATGCCTCTGTGCTCTCTATCCAAGCATCAACCTCTCTATCTTGCATCTGATCAAACTCTCCCCCTTTGACATCAATGGAAAAGGCAACTTCCCATCTGGGGATGCTCCCCCTAACTGAACTATACTTGGGGCTTCTCCCCCTGACTGAACTCTTCCTAAAGCTGGTACCCCAACCTAAATTGTCCTCTTTATGGTGCTTCCTCATGTAGATCTAAGACATATAAGATAAGCATTCATTTTGGAGTATAAATTATTTTGTGTCTCTGGCGAAGATACTCAAAGGATTCCCCTGGAAGCGATTTTGTAAGGATATTTGCAACCTGTTTTTTTGTTCTCACCTATTCAACTTTGATGTTATTCTCTGCAACATATTTCCATAGAAAATGATACTTTATTGGAATGTGCTTTGTCTTGGAGTGCATCACTGGATTCTTTGAGATACTGATGGTGCTTGTATTGTCACAATATATTGGAATGGGCTCATCATACTTAACCTGTATATCTGTCAGAGTTTGTTTTATCCATAGAACCTGTGTACAACATGTTGTTGCTGCAATATACTCTGCTTCGACTGTAGACAATGATACTAATGACCGTTTCTTTCTTAGCCAATATACCAAACACTCACCCAAGTAGAATGTTGCTCCACTGGTGCTTCATCAGTCATTAATGCAACCTGGCCAATCTGCATCTGTGTAGGAAACAAGTGATAGATACTTTCCTTTTGGATATCGTAATCCAAACTCTTATGTACCCTTGAGACATCTGAAAATCCTCTTCAGTGCTAGAACATGTGATTCCTTTGGTGTTTCTTAAAATCGTGCCACCTGTCCAACTGCCTGCATTACATCTGGTTTGGATACTGTCATATAAAGTAAGCTGACAATCATTGACATGTATTGCCTATGATATGTAGAATGTGAATCATCATCTTTACTCAACTTGCAACTTCTTTGCATAGGAGTATTAACTAGTTTTCAATCTTCCATTCCAAACCTCTTAAGCATTTTTCTGATATACTTAGTTTGAGAAATAAAAATGCCTTGGTTTCTTTGACATATCTGAAGACCCAGAAAGAAGGATAGTTTTCCAAGTAATAACATTTCAAATTCATTCTGCATATCCTTTGCAAAGTTTTGGCTTAACCTGTCATCATCACTTCCAAAAATAATATCATCAACATAAACTTCAATTAATAAAATACTATCTTGAGTTACCTTGATATAGAGGTTGTTTTCTACATTTCCTTTTATGAACCTTACTTGCTATAGATAGTTGTCCAGTCTAGAGTACCATTCTTTGGGAGTCTGTTTTAGACCATACAAGGTCTTCTTCAACCTGCACACATAATCTTCATTCTCTGACAACTGAAATCCTTCTGGTTGCTCAATGTAGACTTTCTTCTTCAAGTTCCCCATTCAGAAAGGTTGGTTTCACGTCTATCTAATACACTTTAATATTCTTGGAGCATGCATAAGCTAGGATCAATCTGATTGCTTTGATTCTGGAAACTAGGGAAAATGTCTCTTCAAAGTCGATACCTTCAACCTATGTGTATCCTTTACATACCAATCTAACTTTGTTTCTGGTAACCTGTCCATCTTCATTCAATTTATTTCTGAATACCCACTTTGTGCAAATCACATTCTTGTAACCAATTCCCAAGTGTCATTCTTATCTATTTTATTCAACTCTTCATTCATGGCCTTTTTCCAGAATTCATCCTTGTTGGCTTCTTCAAAATTGTTTGGTTCAATTGAAGATAAGAGTGTTAGGTGCAGTTGTTCTGGTGAACGAATTCTTCTTCTAGTCTCAATTCCGACGTCTTTGTTCCAGATAATTTGATCTGAAGGATGATTCTTCTATATTCATTTTCTAGGTGTCTTTGGAGGTGCTTGTTGTACTTGCTCTTCTAATTCTATCTGGTCTTCGTCTTATTCCCCTTCTGTTGCTTCTTCATCCTTTGCTTCTTCTTCGTAAACTTGTTCCATTGATTCATTTTCTTCTTCCTTTAACTTTCGTCCACCTGTTTCATCAACCATTACATTGATGCTTTCCACAACTTTGTTGAGCCTTAGATTGTAACACTTGTATGCTATCCTTGTACTTGAGTAACCAACAAGTATTCCTTTTTTCACATGAGAATCAAACTTTCCCATTCTTCCATCTCATCTTTTGATGTAGCATTTGCTTCCAAAAACTCTAAAGTGCTTCACATTTGTTGGTCTTCCTTTCCATAGCTCGTAGGGAGTTTTGTCACTGTTGTTTCTGAGCATTACTCCGTTGTGAATGTGAACTGATGTATGCACTCCATGTGTCCAAAAAACATATTTCAACTTAGAATCCATTAACATTGTTCGAGCCATTTTCTGTATTGTCCCGTTCTTTCTTTCAACAACTCCATTATGTTGAGATGTCCTAGCGACGAATAATTTCCTTTTTATTCCATGTTTGCTGCAGAAATCCATAAATTCCTTTGAAGTAAACTCTCCTCCATTGTTTGATCTCAAACATTTGATTTTTGAATCCATTTCATTTTCAACCATTTCCTTGTATACCTTGAAGTTTTCAAATGCTTCTGATTTCTTCCTGAGAAAACAAACTATAGTCATTCTTGTACAATCATCAACCAATAACATAAAGTATTTCTCACTTTTAAACCCTTTGTTCTAGTTGGTCCAACTAGATCAATATGCACAATTTCCAGTGGTTTTGTTGTGGAGTATTCCTTTGATTTGAACTTGGTCTTTGTTTTCTTTCCTTGTTGACAATGCTTGCATAATGTGTTGGTTGGCTTCATCATCTGGGGCATTTCTCTGACTGCTTCCTTTTTGTTGACTTTGATGAGGTTATCAAAGTTTATGTGACCCATTCTTTTGTGCCATAGCCAAATTTCATCTTCCTTTCCTAAACAAAACTTTTCATTTCCAATTTCACTTAGTACATATATGTTGATTGATGTTCTTACAGCTGTTGCAATCAATTTTCCTAAACCTGCTTTTTTTATCTCGCACTTCTGTGAATCAAACATAAGTTTGTGACCTTGGTCACACATTTGACTTACACTTAGAGGATTATGTTTCATATCTTCCACTAGTAGAACAATTTCTGCCTTGGTATTCTTTATTTCAATTCTAACTATGCCCTTTCCAACGATTCTAGCTGAGTCATCGTTTCCAAAGGAGACCGATCCATCTCTTTCATTTCTCAATGTAAAAAACCTATCTTCATCACCTTTCATGTGCTTTGAGCAGCCACTGTCTAGTGTCAACATACAGACCGCATTTCTTGTGTTTAGCTTGTAGAGCGAGTGTGCATTCTTCATTGTTAAAATGATTCTGATTTCTTATCCATATTATTTGCTGAGGTTCCTGTCTGTGAATGTTGTTATTCTATTGTGATTCTCTAGGAGGGACTATCATTCTACAATACTTGGCCATGTGTCCAAAGTTGTTGCACTTGTAGCATTCCACTTTAGTGCTCAATGATTCAAACTTGTTGTGGCTTCTTCACCGTGTTTCACTAGGCCTTCTTGGATAACCATTTTGTGCATGACTTTCAAAGTTTTTTATGTTCCTGCTATTAGCTCTGCAATTTACAACTTTAGGTCCAAAATTATTACATGCAAAACATAAACCAAAAAAGATAGTTTGATACCTGGGAGTTGAAGATATTCTGAAGGGAGTTACTCTTCTGAATTCTTCTTCTTCCCGAGGCGTGCTTGTTTCTGACTGTCGCTGATTCTAAAATCTGAATATTCTATGTGGAGGAGTGCCCATGTGATCTTCCCTATAAAACTTCTCGTCTCCTCTAACTTTCTCTGCATAGCTTCTTGGTTGTGTTTCTTGATCTGTAGTTTTGGAGCTTGAGCCTCTTTCTATCTGATTTTATCCTAGCCCAAAATTGTAATGATGTGGCCTTTGACTATTGATAATATTATCCAAAACCTTTGAGTTGTTATGCATGTTTTTCTATTGAAGGTCTTTTCTCAATGTAACAATCTATGCTTCCAAATTTCCAATGATCCTGTCCTTTTCTTCCAACTATTCTTTAAGTGCTTCTTCGATTATTTTGTCTGATTCAACTTGAATTTTTAGATTAGAGATCATCTGCTCCAATTCTTCATTGTTGGAATCTTGTGTTTCCACTTTTCCTTTTATTTTTTCTTGTAGTGATTTGTTTTTCTTCTTTTCCCTTTATATAACATCTATGGCACTAAAAAATTATTCTTTGTAGTCAACTTCTGCCTCTTCATATTATTCTTCTGTGTCTTCTTTATCAAAGTTTTATATTGCCATGAATAAAACTCTTTCTATCTAAATTTCATTGACTTCATCTTTGTCTGATGAGGAATCGTCTTCTTTGGTGCAAAAACTTTTCTTGAAGACTTCCTTTTTGGTTCTTTTTCCTTTATATGTTTGTTTTCTATTTGAATAATCTTCTTCATTTCTTTTATTTTTCTTGTGAGGACAATTGTTAGAAAAATGAACAATACCATAACAATTAAAACAAATCAATGGAAGATTACCTCTATATCTGCCACTAGTTCCCTTTTTCAGTCTTCTAACAAAGTTGGCTACTTATTCATCGTCTTTCGAGATGTCACTGCTACTGCTATCTTCTTTTTCCTTTTGCTTTCCTTTTTGCTTTGACTCCTTGGATGATTTGAATGCTACTTATTTTATACCTATATTCTCATGTTCAGTTCGCATTTCATAGGCTGTGAAAATTCCATGTAGTTCATCCATGCTTATTGAGTCTAGATCTGCTCTTTCTTCTAGTGCTGAGATCTTAGGATCAAATCTCATTGGAAGAGATCTTAGTACCTTTTGAACAATTATAGATTCATCAACTTCTTCTCCCAATCCTATGATTGCATTCACTGTTTCATCAACTCGTAATAAGTAAGTTGCAATATTCTCATATTCCTTCATCTTTAGCTGTTCAAATTGACCTTTGTAAGTTTGAAGCTTTGTTGCCTCGACTTTTGCATCTCCTTCTTAAATATTCTGAAGTTTTTCCCAAATCTCTTTATAGTAGCTACAATGAATAACTTTGATGTATACTGAATAAAAAAGACCATTCAAAAGTGCATTTTTGGCTTTTGAATTATTTAGACTGAGTTTCCTTCCATTGTCATTTGTTGGCGGAATTGCTGGTTCTTTATATCCATCTATAACTAATTTCCAAACCTCAAATCCCTGTGCTTGTACACGTGTTTTCATCATTCTGCTCCAGAATGCATAGTTTTGTCCATCAAACTGGGGTATTCCATTTGTATACATACTCTTTCTCTCCATGATCTACCTTTCAGTGGTTAAATTGATTTCTGAGGGAACCTGCTCTGATATGAATTGTTGGATTACTGAGAGGGGGGGGTGAATCAATAATATATATTTTTAATCCTTTTTACCACAATATGTAAGTGTTATTTATCTTTATGATTAATGTAACATTATCATCCAATAAGTGCAGAGTAAATAAACCATAAACCGTAAACAATGAACTATCACACACATGCACAATACACCAATATTTTTACGTGGAAACCCAATGTGGGAGAAAAAAACATGATATTTTTTCTTATATGTCTTTAAGAATTACATTCATTGGAAGCACCAACTTTCTTTGTTCTCCAGCTACAACTGGAAGGAGGCTCTGACCCCCTATTTTTTCAGGCTACAACCTGAGGGAAGCTCTAACTTCCCAATTCTATAGCTACAACCAGAAGGAGGATACAACCACTTATGTTCTCTAGATACAACCACCTGTCCTTGCCCCATCCCGCCACCCTGAAATATAAGTAAAATGATGAAACCATTGCCACACTTTCACTGTGAGATATACCATTGTAAACCTGTACCAATCTGTGCCAACAACCTATAACCAACCTTTGCCACTGACCTGTAACCAACCTATACATGTACTCTTCCTGTACCAACAAAACCCAATATGTATGTGACCTGTCTGTGTTGCAACACGTGTATGTACGTGCCCTTTCTCTACTGCAACCTATGTATGTACGTGGCCTTTCTATATTGCAGCCTGCATACACCTTTTGAATACTAGGGTTTTCTCTTTCTTAAAAAACTCCGACCCTTTGTTGCCTCTTTCACACCAACCTACAACCTATGATTGTGTCCATACTATAGTTGTTCCCTATGCATACATCCTCATACAAATCCCTTAACCAAGTGCATTTATATCACTATAGTCATGTGCCATACAAGTGTGTATAATCATGAACAAGTATACTAAATCTCACATGGACTAGACATCAAACCCTAACTGATATATAACCTCTCAGTACATCAACCACTTCACAAATACAAGCTCTCAACCATGTACCATAAAAAACCTTAACCATATGCCAAGAAATACAAGATATGTCTCAACACTAACAAGATGTACCAATGATAACTTATACCAACATTGTATTTCTGTAGATTTGACTTATACAATAAGTCCCATGCAACCAATAGCCTCTCTAGGGAAAATCCTCAAACCCCCATAACCATTTCTCATGTAGACAAAAAAATCCAACTACTTAAAGAAATAAGACATACCTTTTGAACCTGTAGATAGATATGTTGTACCTGATCACTGTAGACCTTCCTGCGAGATTGCTTTCAGACTCTAGAGACCTGACATCTTCATATTCTCAAGTATTTGTGTTTTTTCTCACATGTACGTTCCCTGTTATACTTAAATCCCATGTACATACGCCCCCTTCTCCACTGCAGCCCATGTACACCTCAAAACTAGGGTTTTTTCAGTATTTTCTGTAATTCTGAAACTTTCGTCATCAACCCTTCGTGCTACCTCATACTTGCACAACTTCAGATGTATCAATGAGTACCTGCAATAAACCTTACACAATAATAGATATTCAATGTGCTCAATAGGTTCTAATAAGAGAGCCTTGATCTCTTATTTATACTTCCATGTAGCTTCCTCAAGGGGTTACCTTCTAACCAACTTAACCCAATTTCCTTCTTTTAGGGCTAACCCACTTCTAACCACTTGTCCACTTCTAACCCACTTTGCTACAAATAGTAAATTCTCCACTTCTAGTTGCAACTAAATTATTTTTAATTATTTTCTTAATGCAACAAATTAACGTATGATTAACTCCTAGTTTCACTCATTTGACTAGCCAACTTCTTCTAGGAGCTTCTAGAATAGTTTGACTTCTTTGACCTTCTAGATAACTCGTGAGAGTTCTCCAACTTCACAAGGCCATAACTCTCTAACCCTGAGGAGTTATGTGATGTTCCACATATCACCAAAAATGACATGACATGTACTATCCATCTAGAATAGTCTTACCTACAAATATATTAATATTCATACCATTATACATCAATCAAACTTTACCTACAAATATATTAATATTCATACCATTATACATCAATCAAACTGAAGCCTTTTAACCATACTGTTGGGGCTACCTAAATTTGCTACCGGACTTGCTTCAAAGGTTGACATTAATGACAACCAACCAAATTGATCAACATATGTGTGATGTGATGGTTTGTTATTGCTTATTTTGACCCTACGGTGGATGAGATTATTTATGCTAAATGATATATTCGATGTGATAAATTCCAATCTAACACTTCATTATCCATATAATCTGCTACTTGATTTAGATGTCTAGGAATATGTGTGAATGTGATGGATTCAAAATTATGGGATAACAATCTAACTTGCAGGTACTTGCGAAATAGGCATGGATCATGTACATGGTATACATTATTTAGTTGCAAGACGATGAGATAGGAATCCAAGAGGACGCAAAGGTGAGGAATTTGAAGTTGGATGACATCCTCTAGGATACCAATCACTATTGTGTACTCTACTTGGTTGTTGCTGGTGGGACCTAAATATATAACATTAGAGTGGAGTGGTATGTGTGTAGGAGTGTAAATGGCCCAAGATGCTGAAGAAATATTATGAGTCCAGTGAGTAGCAACATCGGTGTACCCAATGTGGAAAGATGATGGATGATCCATCTATTAAAACAAGGACAAAGGATCAAACATATGAATGGAAGGTTTGAAAAAAGATTAAAAACACTAGAAATATATACATGAAGAAACCTAAGGTAGGGTGGCTACACTAGGGGTAGAAAATTTTCAATTATAACCCGTTGATAGGGTCTTTAAGGGTAGAGCCTTTAGGGTGAGCCAAGATGTAGGATCCTTTTGTAAGGCAATGTTTGACAATAAATAGGCCCCGCTAGAGGGACTCAAATTTAACATGGCCTGGGGTATCATGGGCGATGTCGTAGGACAAAACTAAATTGCCTTCGTTGAATGAACGAAGGTTGACTTGGTGATCAAATATTGTTTTGGAGCGTTTCTTAGCTCCCTCATTGTTTTTCAAAGATGATCGTAGGTCCTCATCTAGAGATTCTAAGGCGAGAAATCATTGGTCCGTGGGGGTGGTGTATGGAATTAGTTCGATTGTGGTACACAATGTGGGGATCTCGCACTCAATGGGAAGTACTGATTCGACCCCATNNCACTCAATGGGAAGTACTGATTCGACCCCATGAACAAGATGGAACGGTGTGAACCCAGTGGAAGTTTTGACAACCGTGCGATATACCCATAAGGAAAAAAACAACATGTGGTGCCAATTGGTTTTGTGTTTGTCCACAATTTGTTGTAGCAATATGGTTTTGAGGACTTTGTTGATGAACTTGACTTGTCTGTTGGACTGTGGGTAGTAAGGTGATGTGAATTCATGAGTAAACCCTAACATGGAGGATAGCTCTGGAAACAAATCATTGTCAAAGTGTTTTCCATGGTCAGACACAAGCTATAGGGGGACCCAAAAATGAGTGATGACGTGCTTAAAGAAGAACCGGGCCGTGGTATCTGCTGTGTTGTTGAATGCAGACATAGATTTGGCCCATTTGGTGAAGTAGTCAACTACAACTATGATGTATTTGTGTCCATTGTTGGATGGGGGGTTGCAGACCATAGAATCGATGCCCCATTTGCAAAAGGGGCATGCGGTGATAACTAGATGAAGGAGGGATAGTGCTGCTCTGGCTTTATGTGCGTAAAGTTGACATTTGTTACAATTCTTAACTATGTGGATGCAATCATGAAATAAGGTGGGCCAGAAATAACCAACCCTAACCACTTTCTAGGCGGTGGACATACTAGAGTGGTGTCCTCCACAGGTGCCACTGTGGCAATCATTTAAGACTCTTTATGCTTCCTTGATGGCGAGGAAGCGATGGAGTATGGTATCCGCCCCCCTATAATAGAGAACATCTCCGATGAGGAGGTATCGAGGGGATTGGTGGCAGATACATCGATGATCATTGTGAGAGAGATGAGGGCCAAAATTATGTGTGCTTAGATAAACAAGGATGTCTTCTCACCATGGGTCATTAGACAAAATGAAGAATAAATGTTCATGTGGGAATTTCTCATTGACATGGGTGTCTTTGGAGTCTGATGGGAGATTGATTATCAACTCTACGAGAAAAAGGCCCTTATTGATTTTAGGATTTGTGAACTCTATATCATACTCCTGGAGGATTACGATCCATCGGGAAAATTTGTCGTTAATTTGGCGTCGACTAAGTAATGCATAGGACTGGAATATTCCACGACTTTGGTAGTGTGAAGAAAAATGTAATGACACAGTTTCTAGACTGTGAGAACAACTGCCAAGGCTAATTTTGTTGGGTATATGTTACATTATTTGCACAACTAGTAGTAATGTCTGTTACATTGCACCAAGCACATAGGGGGGTGCAAGGGCAGCGCCCCTAATAAATTTTTTTGCCTCGAGAAATATGTCTCATTTTTGCCTTGTTTTTTGTGTCACCTCGATTTACGTGTCCATTGTTGGGCAATTTTTTGGCACATGGTTTTTGCTGATGGTTTTCTATTTCTGGTTGAGGAATTAGGGTTGTTGACTAATCCAGGTCATTGGGTTAGGGTTTTGGATGCGACTGAGTCCTATATGCATATTGTATTGTAAGCAATGTATCACTATGAATGAATATAGAATATGTTGGTTTTCCTAGTTTGGGTTTCCAGAGGAAAAATCTCTGTATAATGTTTGTATTTTCCATTGTACAAGGTTAAAATTTGTTTGCAATAAATATTTTACAAGGTTAAAATCTACATTAGTTGTATTGCCTTGTTATTTCAACAACAAACATTTTGTCAGATATGTGGCACGGAAGGAAGGAAGGATTTTCCTTGGAACCAAAAATCCTTATAACGTTATAATTCTCCATCTGTTCTAGTGTCCCCTTCCTATCCAAGAACTTACTCGCCTAGTCAGACATCTGGGGAGTGTCCTTTCCAAACAACAAGTCTTTAAAAAATGAGACAAATTCATTAAAAACTTCATAAAAATGTTGGGAGGCCTTGTGCTTTCATAATGTTTGATACCAAAAGGTTACTGGGTCTAATTCTCAGTTTAACTTCTTACACATAGATAATCTCGGGAACTGACAACAATGGGCTATCACAAAAACCAAATAAGATGACATAAATAATTTTGTCTCCTTCTTGTATTGCGACAATTGGGAAGAGATTTCAATGGAAATCGACTTACCCCATTCAAAGATGGCCTGTTATTTGACCATAAAATATAGAATGTAAAGAATCATCTAGGAGATGTTGGTTGTAGTTTCTTGTAATGTTATCCTCATGAAAAGTCATGCAATTTCCTGGAAGGGATTTTTAAATGAGCCAACCTGCAATCTTGTGATGTCATTGGGGACGGATGTTGGGTTCTCTAGGAATTTAGGTAAGAGGTCCAATACATTGTCATGCTTCTTTAAGAACTCCCTGCAATATTTTCCCTTGAAGGTGAGTGTTGGCTCGGGAAGTCTCAACATCTTACGGAATACTTGAGGTGATAGAGAGACAGGAGAATGGTCCCTCAAATGAATAATCCTCTGGCTTGGAATATAACTCTTAGCGCACTAGGTGACCAACTCCTTACAGTCAAAGACTTTCAGGACACAACCTGCATGTGTAATTCCATACGTCCAGATTACTTCCTTTTGGGCAGAAGGGGATGAGAAGTAGGAATATGCTATGGACCACTGAAAACTCTGGTCCTCATGCCCGAAAATATTCAATGTATCTCCACAGAACTATTGTCAAGTTGCTTCCATAAGTTGGTGAGAACGTTCCCTTGCTCCATAATATAATCCTCTGTAAATCCTTCTTTAATGTGTTTTAATAGGAGATCTCCTCGATCCTTTCTCTTATTAATGACAATCCTTTTGAACCTGTATGGTAAGTTATTAGCATTAAAAGAATAGTAAATGTGCCTTGGGAAGGGCGCAAGGGTGGCGATGACGGACAAGAGAAAAATATGATTTGAGATTTTTGTGAACCCGGGAACCCACGAACCCGTGAGTCCGCGACGGTATGAGGTGCGAAATTGGTTAAGTATAGAATGGCACTGCAATCAGACAGACTCATCGTAGGTGGAATGAGACTTGGAAGTTTGGAGAGTCCAAGGATCAAAATGTAGATCATAGAATTTTTTGGTGCAATGTGTATATCACGAAACATGGGAGCATGAGAGTTTGATCCCACCAACTTGGGAACCCGTGATCGTAGAATCGGCTAAGTATGGAACGACACGACGGTCAATTGAACTTGTGATGTGAATTTATAGATGGAGATGAGAAATCGTAAGTCTTCCAACCTGGTAACTCGTGGTCTGAAAAATGTGACTAAGTGTAGAACCTGAAAGGAATAGTAAGATGGAAAAAATAAAAGGGAAAAAACAGGTAAGTATAGAAGAGGGAAAAGAAAGGGAAAAAATAATTCGAGAAAATAGAAAAGGGGAGGGAAATTTTGGAAGTGGGAAATGACCTCAATGAAGCCTTAGCTGCTCATACTAAAGAAGGAAAGAAGACCCATCTTCATAAGGAATCTCACTACCCAAAGAGATTCATCCATAAATAATCTCACCCTCCAAGGAGATTCGATAAATATCAGAAGGGACAAATAAGAGAAAATTATTTCTCCTCTTATCAATGTTATCATTATGATAAGATGGGACACATTGCTAAGAATTGTCCTACCAGAAGGGAAGAATATAAGAAGATAAATAACAAAAGACATCATGCCCATGTAGTTGAAGATGATGAGCCACCCACAAAGATTATTAAAGAAAATATTGAAGACTATGTTTTATTCTCTGCCCTCTCAGGATCCGTGACACATGGAGAGGATACTTGGATCATAGATAGTGGTTCTTCTAAGCACATGATAGTTTAGAGAGACATTCTCTCTAGCCTTATAGAAAAGGACTTTCCCCATAAAGTCTCATTCGGAGATAATTACCAGTACCCTCTCAAAGGAATGGGATAATCCACTTACAAACTAGATTCAGGAACTCCGATGAAGATGAAGAATGTACGGTATGTACTAGGTTTGACAAAAAAATTACTTTCTATCTCAGATTTAGATAAGAAAGGGTTCAAGGTTGCATTCATAGATGGTGAATTTCTTATGTGGCCTAAAGGAAAAACCATAGAAGATGCAAT
>CBVK0102501126.1:0-10805 GCA_900067695.1 Picea abies
ATAGAATATGCTGGTTTTCCTGGTTTGGGTTTCCAGGGGAAAAATCTCTGTGTAATGTGTATTTACCATTGTATCTTTTCTGTTCTTTTACTGAAAATATGTTTGCAGTAAATATTGTACAAGGTTAAAATCTAAAAAATTCTCTTCGTGATTGTGTTTTAAAGGTGGCTCTAAGATGTTTTTTACTGATGTAATTAATGACATGCTCACACCCATCATCACCTACTTAGAATCATACTCCAACACCAGATATTGTTGAGGCAGATAGGTATATGATGTAATCCTTTTCAAAGTATGGTGGACTAATCAAGGGGGCTTTAAAGAGGGCAGATTTTAATGAATCAAAATTTTCTTAAGCATGCTATTTCCATCAAAATGGAATGTCATGGCATAATAAGTATAAGAATCCATGGGCGCAAGTTGCATAATATGGAACAAAGCGGTGTAGGACATTGGCCTTCCCTTGAAGGTTTTGCAGTTGGAGAAATTTTTTAGGGGGGAGGGATCTCATTAATGGATTGGACCTTGAGGGGGTCCACTGTGATCCCATGTTAATAAATGATGAATCCAAGTAAGCACCTAACTGTGACACAAAAAATGCACTTGAGAGGGTTCAGACGGATGTTATACTGACGACATCACTAAAAGATAATCCACAATTCTTCCAAGTGCTAAGATCGCTTCTTGGAGCAAGCAATGAGGTTGTCCAAGTAAGCAAATATGATATGGGAAAGATCATGGAAGACATATGTCATGGCTTATTGGAATATGGCATCGACATTTTTGAGCCCAAATGGCATGGCGCGATAGGAAAAGGTTCCCCATGGGTTGGTAAACACAATTTTGTATTGACCCACATGGAGGATTTGGATTTGATTATAGCTAGAGAATCCATCCATAAATGAAAGGACATCGTGCCCAACATAAGCATCGATAACTTGATTGATGAAGGGAGTGGGAAAATTTTCCTTGGGACGTGCTTGGTTTAGGTCTCTAAATTTAGTGCATACCTGAATGGTTCCCTGCTTCTTGTTGACCATAACATGATCGAGACCCACGATGTGTATGCAATGGGGTAGATGAACCCAACAAAACATAGTTTATCGATTTCGTCTTTGATAGCCATGGACTTGGAAGGATGTAATGGCCATTTCTTTCAATGAACATGGGAAACGTCAGGCCATGTGTTGATTCAATGTTCAACAATGGTTAGTTCAAGCCCGGGAATTTCTGTGTATGACCAGGAAAATATATTCCAGAACTCTTGAAAGAGGGCTTTGTAAGTTGTGACCTCTTCAGGGGAGCATTCAACATCGAGAGTGATCTCTTCAACAATGTCGGGTTTGACGAAGATGTCTATTTTGATGGTGGGGAATATTTTGGCCATGTTCCCTTCCTCAAAAGCATCGAGGGTTGGGATTGGATTTTTAAACCAATCAACATGCCTTGGAGGAATGAAGTCTTTGGTTTTGATGGCACACACATGGGTGTCCTTGTTGGGTTGGAAGGACTCCTATGACAGGAAGAATGATCTGTGGTGCATTGCATCCCAAGGGTAATCGGGTGCCTCTATGGCCTCTAAGATATATTCCTTTGATTGGAAGATGTGAGAACACAAGGAATAATCAGAGGTATGAATAGGCAGGTGTTTCTTGATGGTGTCAAGTCTTTGATCCAAGTTGTTTGTGATATTGGGGTTTTATGGAAGTTGTGGATGTTGAATATTCACAAGCAAGTGTTGTTTGTGAAGAGTCAGTACAATCGTCCACTAGAATAGGTGTTTCGAAAGGAGGAGGGGGATACCTTTCGCTAGACGAAACGTACCATATATCCACACATTTGTGTGGGTCATACTCACTGGGTGGAGGAAGAATATCATGTGGAGGACTTGCTGATGAATTAGGTGGATTCGGGGGTAAGTATTCTGACCACTGCGGGATATGTATTGTTTGTGGGACCAGGGTTAAAAATTCTTTCTCATAAGAGGGTATGGTGAGATTACCCTGGGGGGTAATGCCAGGTTCTGGGAAGTTGATGTTTGAAGGGATGTTCAGACATTTTGAAGGGAAGTCATGCGACAAACCCTGTATTCAACGATGAGGGGGCACATATGTGTAAAATTATCAAACTGATCAGATAAAGTGCATGGGAACCTCATCCATTCATTTATTGATGTTGAGATATAATAGATGTCAGTAGTTTTAGTGTAATTGGGGGGTGCTTGAGAGGTCTCGTGAAAAGATGTTTATTGCATTGTTGCTAATGTTTCCTAGAACTGGGGTAAGTATGGGCAGTGATGAGTGTAATGGTCATACTCTAAGCATATGGTACATGTGAAGTTGTTGCACATAACTTTCTTTCATGAGGGAGAAGGATCCACAGTTGTGGCCATAGTCGAAGCGACTAGGGTAGGGAGTAATGGTGTCGCCTTTGAGAGTTGAGTTAGATTACGTAATTAAGGTAGTTTGGGGCAAAGATTTGTAGGGTGTCTGAGTGTGACAAAAAGTGGGCATGGTGGTTGGAATTGATTTTGAGGCATGCCTCCATTCTTTTTCTTATTCCCCCCATTGTTAGTATCTTTCCCCCTAACTATGTGACCAATTGGAGGAGTTGGTCTTTGAAACATGACTTGCATGGGAAAAGCCTCCGATTGAGGTGGGAGGGATGGGATCGGTACCATAGATGGTGGGTCAAGATACCAAACAGGTATGATTCCCCCCATTGTTAGTATCTTTCCCCCTAACTATGTGACCAATTGGAGGAGTTGGTCTTTGAAACATGACTTGCATGGGAAAAGCCTCCGATTGAGGTGGGAGGGATGGGATCGGTACCATAGATGGTGGGTCAAGATACCAAACAGGTATGGAGATCACCATGTTAGGCAAGGTGAGGGTAGTTGTGACCTGATAGGTAGACACTCCATATGGTGGATAGAAGAAAGGTATTTGAGTTATGGCCTAACGGATCGTTTTCCAAACTGGTATCTGGCTAGTCATAGGGGGATGCTTTAGAGGAGGCTGTGATGTTGTTGGATTAGGGGTAGGTTGAGGTGTGGTTTCCTCCGAGGAGGGTTCGTCACTTGATTCAACACCATATGAGGATACTACAAAAACTTGGGCGGAATCCTTGGGAGGGAGGAGAGGTGGATTTCCTTGGTAAGATCTCAAGAGTGATGGGTCCCTAAAGATTCCTGGTCCAACGTCTATGATTGGAGATATATTTGAATTGGTTAGTATGAGCTATAGGATATTATCTATGTTACCTGAATGATTGGGTTCATAATGTGATAATTGGTCAATAGTGAAAATATTCCTGTTGTGAGGGAAGAACATGGTATGGAATATGGGCGAGGCTACGACTTTCATGGCATACATGTAATTGCACCTAAACAAGATATTTTAATCTAATGGGGCGTTGATGACTTCGATATCAATCAGAATCATATTTCCCTTGAGCTCAACAAGAACATTTTGGTATAATCCTTCTCATGGTTGCGATGGACGTCCATCATATATCCTAAGAGTAATGACAGAAAGGACAAGCTTAGGTGAGCCAAGTTGTTGCCTTATTGTTTTGGACATGATACATGTGAAGGCCCATTCATCAATGATGCATCGATGGAATGTTCGGTTCCTAATGTTGAGTGGGATATGGAAATCTACTAAAGAGGGGAGGTGTGGTTCAACATTATCTAGGTTGAAGGTAATTAGGCGAGTATTAGATGGGTCGATTACTGTCGATGTTGAGAGCAAGGCTTTCCTTTGCGAAGGACAAGTTTGTAAGACCTCCAACATAGACATGGATGTGGGAGATTGGGACAAGTCATTGACAATGCTATAACTATGGGCTGCCCTAGCATGTGGATTGTGTACATTCCAACGTAGAGGTATGCGGGGTACTCGAAGGGTAGATTCTGTGCTAGGACGTAGGATTGTCAAAGGTTGTTCTACTCGAAATTGGGATGCTTCCAATGAGGTCAGGTTGGAATTGGGAGGCACACCATATTGGCGGTTGCATGTTTGTAGAAAGATTTCATCTTCATTGGTGAGGAGTATACTATGATCTATAAGGTTCCCAGGTTGAGCTTGACCTGGGTTAGAACACTGCCCCATCTGCTATGGTGCAAGGCCAACTTTCTACTGATTATTTATCACTCCTTGATGAGGTATTGTGTTATAAAGAACCATTGGCATTTGAGGTTGTAGATAATTTTGTGTAACCTACAGAGGACCCTGTGGGGTTGGAGTTTTTTGTGTGTTCATGGTTTCCTTCATTCGCTTGTAATCAACGATTTGGGGATGATGTTGAGTATAATGCCAATATTCATTGTATAATGTGAAAGGGAAATTGGTTTGAAGGTTATTGTTCTTCCCTTGGTGTTGTTGGATATTGGTGTTTCCCCTATTCCGGTCCTAATTACCAGCATTATGGGTGCCCCTTGCCCGAGGGTTTTGTTGTTGAGTGTTTCCCCCTTGTCCTTGGTTGGCGTTATTCTTATTTTTCCCTTTATTTTTGGCATTGTTTGATTGATTAAGAGGATTTTCTGTGTTTAATTTTTCAAATATTGAACCTGTTGTATGGGAGAGGGTTGAATGAAATTGATACATGCATGTTGTTTTCCTGGTGGTGGGGAAATGGGTTGAGGGGGACCTAGGAAAGGGTAATACGGGTTACTCTGTGGGGGAGGTCCATATTGGTTGTAAGAGGTTGATGTCCCTCCTCCACTGCTGGGGTTGTATGATGGGGTCAATGATGGGCCTGGGATCTATGTTGGAATCAGATTCGCCAATGTTGCATGGGTATGTCCTCCTAGTGTGGGAGTAGAAGGGAGGATAAAAATGGGGTGAGGTATAGGAGGGGTATAATATGGGGTCCTTCTGCATGGGTTGGGATATTGGTTTATACCAAATGTGGGTACTAATTGGCCATAAGGATTGAAGTGGGCCATGGACCAAATTAGCTCGTCTATGGCATATACTGATTCTCTTGGATTAACTTGACCAAATGGTAAGGGGAGAGGAGCATCTGGTAACACCGAATAAAGGTATTTAGATTGAGAGTAAATAACATCAAAATGTTGGGCCTTGGTGATGGATTTTTCTTTAGTTTGAAGCATGGTGGTGGCCACATCCTTCGCAATGACTAGGACTAGTGATTTAAGGAACCAATCTAGTCTTTGTTGTGGGGTCGTATCAACCTTACACAAGATTTTCCTTCTATGCCATTCATGGATATGATCTGTGATATGAACAATGGTGGTTTGTTTGAACTCGAAGAGAAGTTTCTAACCCATGTCATGGCGAACATGAAGTTGGAAAAATGAAAAGACAACCCTTGCCAATGATTCAAAGGTCGTATGGGACCTTGATTTCTTATGTATGTACCATTTTATATATGGAATGGTGAGAATTATTTGGAACAATCGTGTGTGAATGAAATCTTTCGTGATGCTATTAGAGGAGCACCATAGGTGAAATGTCATGATGTGATTAGTTGGGTCCTCCCTTGGTTTCCCCTCAAACTTAGGGATGTATGAAGGTAATTTGGTGGGCATGTTGGGCTAATTTGCATCATGCAAAATGGGGTCATTTGTAAGCTTAGTCAAATATAGCATGTTTAGGAATGCCAAATATGGAAAGTTGGGAGTTGGTCCAGCCATGGTGTGTGGTGGTTGAGAATTGTTTCCTTATGAGGAAGGTTGGGAACTCATTCCTTGAGAGGAAGGTTGAGCCTCTACTCCTTATGAAGGATAACTAATAGACATGTTGTTTGGGATGTTTGTGCCAATCAAGGTAAAACCGAGCAAGGTTGATCCAAAACCGTCATACTCAAAGGTGTGTGGGAAGGTTGAGCCGAAGTGTTGGAAAAATTCAGGATACCTCCCAATATTAGAGGGAGTTTAAGCAAGTGTCTATAATTTATGGATTCTTTGGTTCCCATATGGTTCTGGACTAGCTAAAAAAGATGTGTGTGAATAGCAGTGAGAGAAATAAATGAATAATGCTTTTGTTTTTGTCCTTCCATAACAATATTACTAAGCTGCATGTAATCAACAATGACCATCATACATAAATCAACTAAAATTTGAATGCAGGCTCGATAGGTTTTACCTATGTGGGGGAATAACAAAATAAAATTGCATGTGTCCTAAAAGACTTAACATCCTTCCTCTTGACAAAGCATTGGGGCTTCCAAAAACACTCAATAGTAGGGCATGAATCCACTTGAAGATGACCTAGTGAAGGTATGAATATCTAGTTATAATGAGGGGTAAAGGGGGCATATCCGAAAAGAACCAATGATATTTTCCAATAGCTGCAAAAAATCTGACTAAGGTGCAATTGCAGCCGATAATCGCCACCTGGGTAGAAAATCCCAGTTTTGGTCACTCAGTTACCTCGGTCAAGTGCAACAAGGGACTCTTGGCCTAAGAAATTGGTCACGGTCCGAGTAACCTCTCAAGAGATAGGTAGATCAAGGAGGCACATGCAGAACAACCGAACCTTGGCACTCACCCCTTCACAAGTATTTCTCCGCCTTATGAATTTGGAATGCTTGACTTGGGGGGATTTTTGGTTTTCCTATTTTGTCAAATTCTAATTTTTGAATGTGAACAAGATAACAAGGTTTTTTTTGGATGCCTACCCCTAAGATCCTAACTTAGACTAAAAACTTATTTTGTGCCCCTCCCGTGGAGGATTAAATTAGTTTTTAATGGTTGATTTTATGATTAAGTAGGCTAAAAGACTGGGGTCATGGACTAGTCTCGTTGAATTTAAATGGTGCGATTTTGAAAATTTTCTAAAGATGTCTTGAGTCTTTCTGATCCTCCTATATCGCTTGTGAGAGCAGGGAGGAGAGCATACTATGAATTCAATTATCTAATAGGAATTTTTGTGTGTGGCCAAATGCTTTTGTGTGCAAGAAGTGAGATGGTGTCAAAAACATTTTTAATAAGTTATAGTGCAAGATTGTAAGATGTGGACATCGTGGGGTCCTTTACAAGTCTTGTTTAATTAACTTACTAGATTTTTTTAGACAAATCTTGCGGAATTCAAAATACCTAGATCACTGACAATGTGGACATGTGGGTCCTCACTGATCTTTTAACTCCCTAAGTCATTTTTTAATCTAAGAAAATTGAAACTCTCCTAGATTATGAATCATGTAGATGTATGGGTCCTTACTGATCTTTTAAACTCCCTAAATTGTTGCTTGCCTGATGAAAATTTTTGAAACTATCCTAATTTGCAAATATTTAGGCATGTATGGGCCCTTTACAACTTTAAAGTTTGTTTCATTTATCAAAACAAACTAAGAAGTGCTCAAGGGGGAATTTGGCCTCTGCTAAATGATGATGATTTTCTAGAGGGATATGGAACTTCTTTAGGCACCCTTTTCTTATTTCCCAGGATCACTCAAAGTAGAGTGAGGGAAAGAACATACTAAGAGTGTCACAATTGGTTCCTAGTCCCAAGCGATTCATGAATGGTTGTGAAAACAAAAACAAATTAACTAAGAATTCAAATGCTCTAATTGGCCATCCACGTTGCAACAAAAAGGAAAGAGTTGTGGTTCTTTTTTGTCCTTTTATTATCTAGGTTGGCTAATTATTTATGCAAGGAAGAATTCTTCTTATTTACAAAGTGCTGGAAATGAAATCCTAAAGTCTACTTTTTTGAAACAAACTAAAAAATCTCTACAAAAAGTGAGAAAAAAGAGTTATGTGCGGGTTGTAGAGGTATCAATCACGCTAACCATGTAGAGTGCGTGAATCAAACACATATAAACTTCGCTAATAGCACATACTTGCATGACTATTTTTCGAAACGTGGATAGACGCAAGACTGCCGACGAGAAGGGAAATTTAAATGAAATTATCCTAACCATAAGCCCAGTTACTTGGTTTGAAAGCTCAGGTCGGTTAGTTTCTGGACATGCACAAACAAATTAGTGAAAATAAGAGTTTTAAAGGCTTAAATGGGGATAATTTTGTTTATATCCCTAGTGGAGTCTCCAAATTGTTGTGTTGGTTTTGTCACTTGGGTGAGCAGAAAACCAACCACTTAGATACCTTTTCAAGTCAACAAAGTACCACAATCAAATGTTAGTTGGTTAGTGGGCCAACAAGTAAAGTAAACAAGCAATGAAAAGGAAATAATAATAAAACTAAAATATGCATGAATTGCAACACAAAACTAAAAATTGGAACAAGAGATAGTCACCAACATATAAGTTTTTCTTAATAACACCTTAGAGAAATGAAGGGAACTTGTGAGTTCCCCTCTTCCTCTTTGGGAGGGTTTTGAAAGTACCCAACAAATAAATCCTTATCCTCTTACAATGAGATAATGACAACAAAGAATTATCACCAAATTCTCAAGAGGTGAGAAGATTGGCCTTTGCTATGGGCATTGGAAAGATTTTATGAGAATAATGAACTCTCAAGTGGAAATTTCAACAACATAACACTACATATGAATTTTTGATTTAGTGCATACACCAAGCTTGTATTTATAGGATTCATTCAATCTTTTTCAAAACTAGTTTACCATGTGAATAGGGGTTCTTCATGTAGGTACCTACCCTAGTCATTAAATGGCCCCAAGGCTAGATTTAGACCTGGATTGGACGACTTATTGTGGTACACTTGAGATGGAAATTGGTGAGGCCTGAAAAGAATCATAAATGCATTGTTTCCACATCAGGGTGGGTTTTTTCAATGAAAGTCGCGCTACTCACACTATTAGTGCGGATTTGAGTGTGTTAGTCGGTGTTGTTTGGTGTAGAAATTCCTTTGGATGACCGCGCTAAAATTTGGGGATACATTTTATATAGTTTTGTGACTTTTCTGAATGTAGTCTAGTAATGTTGGAGGTATTTTGTTTGGTGTGTTGCACCGGTAATTTCTTCGACCATCAATTGTATTGTTGTGAGAGATTTTCCGAAGCTACTTCAACAAAATGAACTTTATGCGAATCTCTCCAAACATTCTTTTGTTCAACATATAATATATTGAATTGGTTCTATCATTAATGCACATGGAATTAAGGTGGAAGTTCTCAACAATTGGTGTATTCCTTCCAATTTGAAAGATTTAAGGAGTTTTCTTGGTCTTGCCAACTTCTATTGTAAATTCATCTCCATTTTTTCAGAAATTTCCTTACCTTTACATTAGTTGACATGGAACAATGTTGTTTTCAAGTATGGACACAAGAACATTCTCATGATTTTAATCTCTTGAAATAATTTTCCACCTATACTTGTTTTGCTAGATCTCTCACAATGTTTTGAAATTGAGACTGAAGCTTCACAATTTTCACTTGGAGCAATTTTAATGCAAAATGGTCATCCAATGGCTTATCATTCATATATATTTTTAGAGGCCAAAATAAAGTACTCCAATTATGATAAAGAATTGTATGCCTTGGTTCAAGCTATTAAATATTGGAGACACTATGTGATGGGCAAAGAAACAATTGTACATACTAATCATTTACCTTTGAAGTTTCTTCAATCCCAAAATAAAATTGAAGAAGCTTGACATATGAAATGGGCATCATATTTACAACAATATCATTTGGTGATCAACTACAAAAAGGGTAGCACACATACAATGGTTGATTGTTTGATTTGGCCACATTCATTTCATGCTTGATCCACAATTCTATATGCAAAATTGCAATGCAACAATAAATAGACTGACACATAAGAATAAAAATGTTGCAGAATACAAAATGTGTAGAGAATGACAAAAAAAAACATTGGAAGTGAGAAGTAAATGACCATCGATTCATTTAGAAGAGCTCAACGCCCTCTTAATACTATGCAGGGCAACTTTTTCCTCTGTAGAAATTGTAGTTACAAAAGAAGTTGTCGCTTTCAAAGATGTTGTTTCATTATTTATGAAGTGTCCTCTTAACCAGACTTGCGAGGGTGTTTCCCCAACAATTGATTGACATGACTAACATGATAGAATTTATTTTAGAAACGCCCTGCTTAACTAGACTGGCGAGGGTTTTTTACATTTCGACTAACTAACACAAACTAACATACTAACATTTATTCAACAACTCCTTGCTCAACCAAAACTGGAAAGAGAAGAATACAATAGAAATAATTGCCTACATGCTAAACTCTTTTGTGATGAGTGGTGAAGGAAGGGGGGCGCTCTTCCTAGTGGCTCAATTTCTCCATGTTTAGATCCAGAAGCATCCCTGCTTCCTCCAGAAAATGAAAAATTTTGCACTGCATTCTCGCTAATACTTTCTCTAATTGTGTCGAGACCGTATCTGAGTGAGCATAGATAATGAGCTTTGCCTTAGAATAATTTCTTAGCCACAAGATCCACACATGAGCTTCCTCAACATGTGCCTTAAATAAAAGTTCCCTAGAAAAACAATGGGTGTGTCTAATACACCCTAGCTTATTAACTTCTTCAACAAAGAAAGGATGCCTATGCAGATGATTTTGCCCAGTTATATTGCATTTGTAAGAATTTTGTTTTCCGAAAGATTTCTCAATAATTTGTTTGACAAAAGAGGAACTTCCAGGCAAATTGGTATAATATGTTGGCACTTGTGTTGGAGTATATAACCTACTAGCTAGGACTATTGGAACAAAAACATGCTTTGACAAAAGAAATGTTGGAGACACACAAGGCAATGATGGAGGCGAAGTAGGGCCCGAATGAAAAACTCTGTCAGGTTGGTACGCTATCAAAGCCATGTATCGGGGAGTGAGGTGGTAGGAAGAGGTGTTGCGAATAGAGGCTTCTGAAAAGAGATCAATGGTGTGCTCAATAG
>CBVK0102501127.1:0-15170 GCA_900067695.1 Picea abies
TCAACAAAAAGAATTTTGTTGGGGAGAAGGTTCTGAAGTGCCCGATAGTTGGCAGAAGCATGCGAGTTGGTCTTGTGGAAGTTACACTGCTGAATTATTGTGGGAGGTGGGTGAGGCATGTGAACTAGGGGATGGAATAATAGGTGAAGTACCAGCATTAGAGGGACCAACTTGGGCTTGGGGAGAGTGGTTTCTAGGTTTCACTTTACATTCCATGGCTAAGGCCCTAAGAAAGGCCTTGTCCAAGGAAGAGCTTTCAAACAAATCCAATTCACAACGGAGATGAATTAATAAACCATAATTGAATTTAATAATTAATACATATTTCGAATCGGTGATGTGCAGTTGGATGCACAATTTTCAGAAGATGTTGATGTATCCCTGGACGAACTGAGTGAAAAGTTGCCAAAGATGCAACCATCTGGTGAGGAGGTTCTGGAAATAACCCGGTGGGTAGAAGCATTCTTTGAGAGCCTGGCATAATATATCCCACGTTGTAATGTGTGGTTCTAGTGTCTCGACCAAGTCGTCTCTATCCATGACACATGAATAATCATCCAGTTGAGTGTCCCACAATTCTGCACAATTCCCTTGTATTGTAGACTGACGATCTGAAGCTCCATGTCTTATGTCATCTCAGGACATGTACGAAAGTATGTGGAAAGACTGCAAATCCAAGAGTTGGCATTCTCACCATTCATTTGGCTCGCAAACTTCAGTAATTGGAAGCGCGTATCGAGCTACATGGGTGTTGGATATATGTGTTGTTGCAAACAGATTATCTCTTGGAGAGCCATCATTAAATCCTAAATTGGAGCTGTGGTAGTGGATGCAGAATCCTCTGTAGATGTCTCTCTTCGCGGTGACAAAATTTTCATTCACCACAGATGTCAACCTATCACTAAATGTTATCCTAAGAATAGATGAACTCCTGAGTGCACTGAAAAGGCACCTAGTACCTTGAAGAGGGTGTGTGGAGAATGGTGAAAGATGAACATGCTACAAGCTATGAGGAGGGCACACTGGAAGTCTTGAGAAGGACATCTGGCTCTGAGAAAAAACAAATTGTTGGATGGCCTCTCTTCTGAATTATGTGGCTGAGCAGAAGCTGACTTAGATCCAGGCTCTGATACTAATTGATCCACAATTCTATATGAAAAATTAAAATGCAACAACAGAATAGACTGGCATGCAAAAATAAAAATGTTGCATAATACAAAGTGCAGAGAATGACATAGAAAAACATTGGAAGTGATAAGTAAATGACCATCAATTTCTTAAGAAGAGAGGAGCACCCTCTTAATACTATGCATGGCATCTTTTTCCTCTGCAACAGTTGAAGTTACAAAAGAATTTGTTGCTTTATTTATGAAGTGTCCTCTTAATCAAACTTGCGAGGGATGTTTCCTCAACAATTGACTGACATGACTGACATGCTAAACTTTATTTTAGAAACACCCTGCTTAACTAGACTGGCGAGGATTTTTTACATTTCAACTAACTAACACAAACTAACATACTAACATTTATTCAACAACGCCTTGATCAACCAAAACTGGCAAGAGAAAGAAAAATACAATAGAAATAACTGCCTACATGCTAAACTCTCTTGCGTTGAGTGGTGAAGGAAGGGGGGTTCCCTTCCTGGTGGCCCAATGCTTTACCTGTACTCACCACTTCCCATCTTGGATTTCAAACTTGGGCTACACAATATCTGTATGATCTAGATTTTGGGAACATTTACAAGAGTCTCCAACATCCAACTTCTTCAAACTTAGTTCCTCTACAAGAGTTTCATATCAAGGAAGGATTGTTGTACAAGTTTGATAATTTATGTGTACCCCATGATCACCACCAAGCTCTACTCAAAGAGGTACATTCTACTCCATATGGTGGTCACTTTTGCAAGTAAAAGACTCTTCATCATGTTCAATGTTTTTCCTACTAGCCTCACATGTAGCAGGATGTTCTTCATTTTTTGAGGTATTGTACAATATGTTGCCACTCCAAACCATCTATTAGAAAGCTTGGTTTGATTCTCCCTTTGCCCATTCCTTCCAGTCCTTGGGAAATGATTTCTCTATATCTCTATAATGGTTTTCCCATGATTGTTCACCACCATGATTGCATTTTTGTGATTGTAGATATATTTAGTAAGATGGCTAAGTTAATTATGTGTCACAAAACTAGTTCTGCTAATGAATTAGCTTAGATATTCATTAACTTTGTTTGGAGATCCTTTGGTCTTCCCATAATTTTTATGTATGATCTTTACTCACATTTTGTAGGCCATTTTTGGCATTCCCTTTGGAAAATATTGGGAAATCCTCTTAATTTTTCCACCACCTTTCATCCACAGACTGATGGTTAAACCAAAGTGATTAACCATACCTTAGTACAAAGTCTTTGCACATATCATCAAAATTCTCCAGCCAAATGGGTTTTGAGTCTTACCCATATTGATCATGCATATAACCAAGTAGTTCACTCCTCCACTGGTCATTTTCCCTTTGAGGTTTGTCATGTTTTTTAGCCTTCGACTCCCTATGATGTTCCCTTATCTTTACCTCTTCTAGCTACATTTCATATTCAAAAAGAGAAAGATAAGGCACACAATTTTGTTCAACACTTGCAGTATCTCCAAGTGAACGTCATTTAGATTCTTCAAAATAATCAAGAAAACCATAAACAATTGATGGACCAACATCGTGTTCAATCACCATTTGAAAGTTGGCAACAAAGCATGGTTAAATTTGGACACATGTCAATTTCAAGATAGAATATAGTATGACCAAACCCATTTGATATGGTCACCACTGAATCAGCCAACAAGTGTTTGAAAACAAATTCCACCTTGATCTTCCAACTCTCTTGGGCATTCATGATGTGGTCAATGTTGATCTTCTCAAACCATATCATGAGTCAAAATTGGAGATAGAGGTCCTAACCATTCATCCTATAGACATCATTCCTAAGTTTTAGCCTCCACTTGATGTAGATCAAGTTTTCGACTAGAAGAATTGCTAGAATTGTCATGGATCTACTACCTCTTACCTTGTTGCTAAATAAGGCTAATTTCTGCATTAGTCTCATTATATTTCTTGCTACTAGAAGCAACAACATTTTCCCTCTCTCCTAAAATCATTGGAGGCCAATGATTCTTCTTTCTTCCATGATTCTTAATGCATTCCTCTTTGATGAATTTGTTGTAGATATGGGCATTCTTAATAGCTTGGAGGAGAGGGATCTTGATAAATAATTTTTTGAGTTATCATGGAAGTTCGTTTTATGAGTATGTGTAAGTTTTCTTGGTGTCTATACTTTTAGGATAAGGTGGGTTTGGTTCAAGGATAGGTTGTTTTTGTAGAAGAGATTCCTCTTTCCCAAGGCTTGTATCTTCTATAGGTTTTGTAATGAGAGGAGGGGTTTTTAATGCCTTCCCTGATCTTGGATTGATGTCTTGAAGATACATAGAGTAAGTGATATTTAAAATACCATGGATATTCCATTGGAATAGTTCATCACAATAGATCTTATCATTTTCTAAAATCTTATATTATGCAATTTATTTCCTTAGATCCCAGATTAATTATTACTAGCTTATTGCTCAAATTTATGAAAATAACTTAATATGAAAATGAAATAATAGGAAAATATACACACAATCAACATGATTGAACACAAGATGTATCCTAGGAAACTTGATACAAGAGAAAATCTAGCCAGAAGGTTAGGCATATGCTATGATCTCTTTTCTTTGGTTATGAAAATGCAAATACAAACATAGGCACATCCACTATGGGGTTGCCTATGACTCTATGGCCTGAATAGATACTACAAAATATTCTTCCTGCATCAGTTATGCTCTCAAATCCCACTCCTTAGATGCTCTGCTCGACTATGGAACAAGTACAATACAAAAGAATGGAACCCCTAATAGTTAACATAGCTTGATAGTCATCTAGGGTTAAGGTTTTTGCATCCTCAACCCTCAATTGGTGATAAGGTTTTGGACCTTATAGATTATTATTGAAATTCCACATGTGGCTATCCCCACTTGTGTGAGTAATGGGGGCTAACATGGCATCCACTTGTACCATGGTGATCAACAAGGTAGGTCAACTTGGGAGCAGTGTAACTTATGCATACAAGATCCAATTGAGGCAATATTTACACCATTGGAAAGGTCTCAATGTGTAGAATAACGTTAAGGGGTTGACAACAATGATCACAAAATTTTGACCCCAAAAAATGCCATTTTATGCCTCAAAATGGATCTGGAATATTCCAAACCCCAAATCTCCAAATTGGGATCTGCCACTAAAATGGGCCTTGCAAGCCAATTCGTCCAATTTTTCCACCCAAGAAGTATATATGACAAATTATATGATAATCCATTTTGGATCAGTCGGTTTGGTAAGTAATATCATTATTGTACACCTATTGGACCTACCTATTACACCTATTGGACCTACCTATTGTTCAAATTAGGTGCTGGTTGGGCAGGGAATTGGGATTGTTTTGGAACTTGTTGATTATTGCTCATTTAAGCATTGGTCTATTGTGGTGGAGGTGGGAGCAATGCTTGTTGATGCTAGTTTGGAGGTCTCCATCCCTATGGAAGGTTATTCCAATGGTGGTTTTATATTGGAGGTTGATATGGGAATCGTTGAGATTGTTTTTTTTATACTTCCATTGTTTTTTCATTAGCCAGCTAGGTTGGTTAATAGGAGACCAAGGTTGTGTGTGCATCTATGTTATACCCATAAAAGTATTGAGGATGAGAATAATTCATAATTGGTTGGAATGGTTGAGCCATTCTTTCCTTCTTTGGTTGATGAAGCATAGTGGCCCCACATTTTTCTCAATTCTCTGATAAGTAGCCTTTATACCTGGCAAGGAAGGGCATTTGTTAGTTGTATGTTTCTCTTTACAAATTACACAAATTTATATAGTGTTAAGTGGGAATTCATTTATAGCATGTTTCTTTTTGCATTTAGGACATAAAATAACTAGTGGTATTTTTTATTCTACTTGCTTCCTCTTTATTTGCAATGTATCCAAATACAAGGCCAATGAGTGTAAAATATCAGTTTTCATATATTCTAATAATTCTCCCATTTCATTTTTAGCAAAATTTGCAGATTTAGATGATTGTAGTGCAACACTTATTGCATTCCTACTCTTCTTCCTTATAGATCTAAGGAAGTTTTTGAATACTTTCTTGATGAATTCATACTCCAATTGGAATATGTATCCATTTGTAAGGAGATCCATAGTCTCCATGAATTCCTCTCTTACCCCTCAGAGCAAGGCAAGTTGAGGGAGTTGTCATCCAATGTGAAACTATGAGATATTTTATAAATGAGTTCGAACCTAGAAGTCTCCATGAATTCCTCTCTTACCCCTCAGAGCAAGGCAAGTTGAGGGAGTTGTCATCCAATGTGAAACTATGAGATATTTTATAAATGAGTTCGAACCTTTCCTCATAGTTTTATAGGGATTGATTTTCTCCTTGGATCATTCTAAATATCTCATATTTGGTGTCCCTAGCCTTGTAGTAGTCCCTATACTTTTCAATGAAGGTTTAACTCATTTGATCCCAACTTGTGATGTTATTTCCCTCTAGACTCATGAACCACCTCAAGGCCTCTTCCTTTAATGTAGAGGGAAACATATTGAGCTTCTAATCATCATATGCATAATCATAAGTCCTGCAAACAATTTCCAACTCAAAAAAGAAAGTGTCAGGATATTCTAAAGTGAGGCCATGAAAGAGAAGAAGAGAAAAAAGGATCAATATTCTTCATTTTTATTTCTCCATTGGTTTCCTGAATGGGGTACTCAAATATTTGATATTGATGCTCTCCATATTTAGACATGGTGTGGTGAGATGGGGGTCTTCTCCTTCTTATACTAAATTTGCAAAAAAATCCACTCTTTCTTAGGGTAAATCCCCTAATTCTTCAATGATTTCTTGAATGTATATCTCACAAACTTCTTTTTATTGTCCTTGTTCAGTTTTACTCATGCCAATAATACGAGTTCTTGATAAAAATATTCCAAAGTGATCTCTAGGTTGATCCATGCAATGTAATGAGTTTTGTTTCTTTTTTCTTGACGTATGTATTTTTTAGCAACTCCCAAAAAATGGCACCAAAAAGTGATGGGCCAAGGAATTGCAACAAGAGTGTTGAACCCCTCAGCTTGAATTTAAATTTCTAGCCTAGGAGTGGTCTACTTTGATGACCTATTGTGCAATGTATGTGCAAACTACACTAGTACAATCTAAGGTAAAGTTGGAGGCTAACCTGAATATTGTTGTCCCTTTCCTTTAATAACTTTTCTTATGACCTTCAATCCCTTGCTCAAAGGATGCAATCACTGTCACTATGCTATCTAATTTAGGATTGTTCTAACAAAGATCTTGGTAGATAGTAAGTGCATGTGTCATAGGCTAAAAAGACTCATCATCATCATGTTGTAAGATCCTATTTAGGGTTTCCCATTCTACTAGAAGTGAAGCTTGCTAATTTTATGAATGAAAAAATTATTCTAACAATGAAGAGGGTTCCCAATTTCAATTTATTACCCTATATTTCCTTACTCTCCAAATATTGTGGCTCTACACTTTGTCTATCCAAAGTCAAGGGTACCAAAAGTAGGGTGTAAGGAGAGTGTTTTCCATTGTGTCAGAGAGGAAGAAGAAAAAAATCATAAGGCTACCCAATCGTCTAATAATGTCATGGAATGATCACCTCAAAGGTCATGGGATAAGCTAAGATACTGAGAATGAAAAAGTACAATGAACACAAAGTAAATGTGCATAAATTTAACAACTGGAAATGACATGCCATAAAGTAAATGTTATTACTAGAAAAAAATAATTAAGACTATCATGAAATAAAGTTAAAACCATCTAATAATCAAGTAACATAGAGAAACTAATCCTATTGTAATGATATGATTGAAAACTACTATAGGAAACTAAGAACACTTGTAGGAAATAATGCATAACAACAAGAATTGATGAAGTTAACTCAAAACAATTGCAAAACTAAAATATAAAAACAAATAAAGGTCTATTTTACAACCTTGAGTTGACCCTACTCAAGGTCTCTATAGGGATCTTGAATAAAACACTAATATCTTGAAATATGGAAACACAAATTCTACGCTAGGAAATAAATTCATATCAACAAATTGTACTTGCAAATTCAAACGCACTAGCTCCAAGGAGAGTTCTCAAATGTTAAGGATCAAAAATAAGAAGAAGGGACTAAAGACTAACTCCTAGCTACTATTTATACAAAAGTCTCATAAATCAATTCTTCAATCATTCCTTGATTGAAGGGTTCTTGTCTTCTAGAATCCTTAGAATTAGGGATCCTTGTTTCAAGGGTCAAATTCCCTACATAATTCGATCTTCCTCAATTAGAAAATCAAGTTGACATATCATTGATTGGATGTATTGAGCCATTAGATACTTGACATGCTTTGGATGTTGAATAGGGGGAATGATCCCCCTTTTTTCTTAAGTTTAAATGATGAACGATAGCCTTAGGATTTGACTTTCTTGAGAAAATGGTTAGTACACTTTTAGAAATGCACAAGTTCATCAAAATCACAACGATATCAAGGCATATCACACAACTCAATCATTCAATCATCTCACAATAGTCAAATGCACAATTCTGAAGATGCTTAATATTAAATATGTTTAGAGCAGGTCGTTAGTTTACATGAGGGGTTCATATGATCTACAAAATGGGCCTCAAAGTGTAATAATTTGGAGGCCCATCAGGACGATGGAGGATGGAAAGTAAAGGTTTTCATATCTTCAAGAAACTTCTTCAAAACTTCACATGATACAACTTTTACTTATTCAGTTTCCCCTTCAAGGCGAGGTTGGAGGTAATTACCTTCTCTTGTTGAAGCTTCACCTCCACACTAAACTTAACTTATCCTTTCCACTTGCAAATCTTGGTGAGAAAAAGAACATGGTCTTTGACTCATTCTCACTGTAAAGATTATAAAATGATTCTCTTTGGATTTGAATACTAATCCATGTCTTAGCATTTGCATCATTTCTCTTTCCATGGGCATATGCATTGTCAACCCTTTACATGAGACAAAACCAAGCGATCTATCTACAGTGCAACTAGAAAACCATAGATATTCAAGTTAAACTGAAGCTTGAGAAAAACTAGAAAATGGTCTAGAGAGAATATGAGGTATTAATTGTTGCTTAAATGTTCTATATCCATCTTTCAAACTCCAACAACATTTTCAAAGAAGCTCAAGGAAACTTTTTAAGAATCAAGTTGCATCACAACAACATCATCATCACATATTTCCCCAATTCTCATTAAGGTTTTTTTTCAAACAATTGGTATGCAACTATAAATTTCTTCATATAAGTCTCATTTTCCTATTGATAACAACCCAATGTTTTTAATTTAGGTCCAATACCACTTTGTAGTGTAGTTGAAGTTGTATCCCTTGGTTGTTAGGGAATTGTTTTAAAATTTCATATTCATTCCCTACTGGGATTTCTCAGCTATGAGTTCAAATTGACTTTAACAACCCCATGACCAATTTTACATACATATACACATTTGGAATCAAATTTTTTTGTGGAACTAACTTACATACTCAATAATATCTATAATTGCTCAATAATAATGAATTTTCATGCATGATTAATACATGTATTGATTCCAATTAGTTTCTATAAAGGAATGCATACACCAATAATATTCTAGATTGACATTTTTATATATTAAACACGCCCAATAGGATTTTCCACTATAACGCATGCCAATTACAACTTATATACATGATATAACAATCTTATCCTTATTCTAGCTACCTCAAGGATACCCACAATGCCATTCCCATACAATTGGCATGTCAACATCTTAATTTATACAACATAGGCCAAACTATGCATCCTCTAGCATGAATTGATAGTTGTAACAATGGAAAAATCCACACATAAATATTTCCCATACAACCCACAACATCTCTTTGAGATATTATCATAACGATGCTAACATTGACTAATTTAGAGACTTAATCTTCACACACACAACAATAAGTAGTGATCCATATTATTTTCGATACAAAATGAGAGTGGAGATATAATAAAGAAATGTACAGAGATATCTCAGATATTCAATAACATAACAGAAATGTATTAGAGATGAAACCATAAACACGGAGATATAGTAATACACAATTTTCTATTAATGAGCGAAAAATGTACAAAGATTGTAAAATACAGAGTGAAAGACTCACTAGAATGGTAGCAACTTATCTCTGAGAAAAGATGTGACAGATACTCGCATCCATAAGAAGATAATCGTTACAATGAGGCTCCAAAGGCCTTTTCAACATAATTAAAATCCAAAACCCTAATCCCAGAAGATGAAAAGCCAAAAGGTTTGCGGGCCCCGATGGGAGTAGTTGATACATCAACTTCACGGGGGCGTAACTTTTGCATACAATCTATGTTTGGGGCGCTCGATACATTGTTGGAAAGGTCTAATTGAGAAGAACGATTTTTTATTGGTCCAGGTCGGTGCCTTTTGCATCCCTCTAGACCCCAAATCCCCAAAAAACATCGTTTAGGGCCTCAAAACGACCCTGAAAGTTTGGAACCTGAAACACTGTCGAAAAACTGCCAAGGTGGAAAACTGTTTTTCGAGCCAGTAGAATAGGTGGGTGGCNNNTTTTCGAGCCAGTAGAATAGGTGGGTGGCCATCGATATCCACCTGGATCAATCAAATTAATTAATTATCAATATTTTAATATTTCATACAATTCACTTATCTGTTAATGAAGCACTTGGGGAAAGATCTTCATGGGAGGGAGTTTCCTCCTAGTCATAATCACTAGCTCATGTAGGTGTTACCCCCAAGCTAACCAATGAAGAAACAAGGGTGGATCTAAAAAATTGAGCTCTCAAACACAACCCTAATCCACTTTGCAACATACTATGGACCTCAATGAACTCTCAAATATTTCAGACACTTCTACCCTCCACCAGAACAATACTCATGCACTCCCCTTCTCTGCTAAATAGTTCCTTAGGAAGCGTAATTTCCCTCTGTGTAGGAAGCCTTCCAATGTATTTTATCTTTCTGAGAGACCCAGTAGTGGTTTGGAAATAAGGAAAACATCTTCCCAAACTCCATGGCCTTTAGCAATACCAGGTTTCTTACAATCAACATGGAATTCCCATGCATTTCCTCTCATGAACATGTCAATTGAAGGAAATAAAGAAATTACAACTCCCTCTTCTCCCAAAGAATGGTCCATAAAGAATTAATGGTGGTTCCTAGTTCATCTTGGTCAATAATGATCCATAATTGTTTATCCCTATTCAAAATGGAGGAGAATTCTCCAACATGGTTTAGAATAACCTTCCCCATGGTGAATAATGATCCCAAGACTCAATTCCAACCTCTGTTGGAATGATTTTGCATGTGAAAATGAGGTGGTTGCATGCATGCTTAAGTAAGGACAAGACAATTTCCAAAAAGAAGGAAAAATTAAATATTCCTCAAGCTACCACTTGTCAACATGGTTAAGCCTTTCCCCCCTCATTCCCCTTTCATTGCCTCAGTACCCCCATGGTGCTCCTAGGATGTTTTGACCCCAAGAAAACTTTAATTTATTCATATTATATAATAATTACAATTTGATTCCAAGAAAACTTTAATTTATTCATATTATATAATAATTACAATTTGATTCAAGTGGTAATATACTTACCATTTAGGGGAGGCAGGTGCAGGAGGGGTGTTGTATGGCTCTAGAGGAAATCAAATCCTACACTTTTCTTGGAACTTGGGCAAGACTTCAAAAAATATGGTTGAATCCTGTGCGGTTTATCAAGGGATCTTGTTAACACAGGAACACCACATGAACCATATAATAATAATGGGTGATTCAAAAAACATCATCCGTTATTTCATTTTGGGAACTTCTCTTAAAGATGCCAAACTTAAGAGAATTATTGAACGATCAAAGCTACTCTTGACTACCACTCAAGATCAATTCTTTCATATTTTGATAGAGAATAATCGATATGCTGACAGGATGGCTAATTGGGAAATTGGCATGGCCCCTGACTCCTTGAGCATCCAAGGGAGGGTCTCCTTTATAGAACCTCCCTAATGGAAAATACCTTATTAAAAAATTGGGCCAGTTGGGCCCACATCGCACAAAGGGAGACACGCGGATTTAACATGTACCGAGGGGATAATCATATTCGGGGTAGGAGTGATAATACCACCATCTTATCCTACCTCATGGGGATGTGCAGGACACACTTTCTAAAGGTCTCGTCATCAAAACTGAGCAAAGGGGTTCTCTTCTTCATGTGTACTTATCCCCATGGGACTTTATTGCAGGAAGTACTTAACATTTCCATCCCATCTCCAATGATAATGGATTCAATGATGGGAGAAAAGGTCGCAATCATGAATGATAGTGAGGTGAATCAGATAGTACATGCCATGAAAACTTCGTTAGGACCTCTGGTGTGGGAAGATCTTCAGAACCTCAAATTCATGTATCCCTGCTTCTCGAGGTTCTATTAAGGATAGGAGAATGCCACTGAATGTTACTATCAAGGAGCGAGAATTAGAAAATATGTCAAATGGTCAGAAATTTCAATGTTTGGCCTGCATTTGGAGAGTTTTTGAAATCTATTGGTGGAGTGAAGAATCGTGTACTTGATGGTTAGGCAGAGGACCTCATTTTTATCTTTTGATTTCTCTATGGTTGGAGGTTGCTTTGAGCGGAGCAACTTGGTTGAAGTGCAGGGTATTAATACGAAGATAGTAGATGTTACTAAATCAATTGGTCTAGCATCCCTGAGTTTAGTCTGTCTTTGGAGAGTTCCTAAGATTCTGTGGTGGCTTGTAGTGGTGGTTTTACAGTGGCTTGGTCAAGGGGGCTTTATCTCTCTGCTTCCATTCGACACCCAACAAAACAATTTGGTCGATTCTCTGGTCAATATTCATGGTCTCCTTTTCATTTTGGTTGGGTCCCATTTAGAAGCTTTTTCTACATCCAATTTATTTGTTTTTGAAAACAGAGGGTGCTTTGGGAAGCGTCTCATTGCTCCTGCTTCCTGGAATCTAAGATTGATCTTTAGTCTTAGTATTTCTTCAGTAAGTTTGGTTGGTTTCTATCCCGTGGAGGATTTGACAATTATAGAATTCGACCCCTACTCTTAATTTCTCAAAATGGAAAATGGGAATGAGCCACATAAAGATTGGGAGTTGGAAGATGATGAGATGATGGAAGACAATTTTACCTTCACCCACTAGCTCTCTCTCAAAGTGGAATCTCACAATTTGACACTTTCCTTTGGTATTGAAACTATGGCCCAACATAGAGCGCTCATTGGACAACTCCAGGATGAATCAGACTTTCTCCGTAGACAGGGAGATCAGTCTTTGTAGATTCAATTGGAAGCAAGGGCGTCATCCTCAGAGTCCTCTATCCAAAACCAAGAAAAAGAAGAACGCAACCGACCTGAGGACAATTCAAAGATGATGTTGCATGATTTAAATGTGGTTGTGGCACCAACACAAGAAGAAGTCATAAAAACAAAAATTTAGACTAGCATTTCAATAATTTTGCAAAGCTATGTTTTGTGTATCGAAAATTTTAATGATCTCTGAATATTTTGGATTCAATAAAGCTTGATAATCACTAAAAGACTAACATATATATCAATGTAAAAGATAGTAATATGATATTGGATTTTTCTCTTAACACTTCCTTTTGTACTCAACGGCCTCGATCACACCTTTTTATTGAATTAAATTTTACTAATTTATGTTAAAAAATATATATACTTACCATACTTACTACATGATTACCATACTCACTTTACAAAGTTACAACATATTGCATGTTTATTATCTTTCCATTATGTGATGGGCCTTAGCATTTTCTTTTACTCTTAAAGAATCAACACAATTTACAATGATCTATATTGAAATATTTAAAAAATATATATTATTGTTTTCAATAATATTTTAATTTTTTTTTTAATAAAAATATTTAAAAAAATAAATTAAATATTATTTTATTAATATTTTAAACCTCCCTAAATTCATATAGCAATTTTCCATGCTTATTAAAATTAATTATTTAAAAAAAAATCTAACCACCAACTAAGCCGACCCAACAAATGATAAGTAATAAAACCAACAAATAAACATATCTTAACTTAGTAACTAAGAACCAAACAAACTAAAGCTACCAAGGTCTTTATGAAAACAAACAAAAAGAGAAAGGAAAATGTTAATTTATTTTAAAAACTAACAATACTCTAGATAACAATTAAAAACTAACAATACTCTACACAACAAATAATTCTATAAATAAAAACATACCAATGAAATAACCAAAAACAAATCTACCACAACTGAACATTGTAAACATAGTAAATCAATCCATATAACAAATAAATAATAAATAAAATTGTTTTACTAAACAACTAAACTAAAAATTGTAAAGTTAAAACTCAACACACTAAACCAAAAAAATATTATTAATAATATAAACGAATAGTTAAGAAATATAAGAGATATAATAAATATATCCAAAATCTAAGAAATTAATGAAATATAATCAAAAATATAATAACTACTTATCAATGTTTATTAGTTCCTTTCGAAGGTGTAGAGGGACTATATCGATCGATAATTCATTGACTTTATATTAGTTTGTCGTTTGACTATAAATTTTTGTCTAATTTCTATTGTTCGAACTACAAAACTAAAAACATTATTTTTTATATAATAAAAAAACCCTTATATGTTTTGATCTCATTGGATAATAGATTTGAGGTCTTATTCACAGCTTCGCTATTCCCAATGATTTATATGTTGGCATATCCAAAGTTTTTATCACCTACGGTCTTTTTTAATTTGTACTATTCATACTGAAATGTTTAGATATCCAAAGTTTATAGAGTTCGATAATTCATTGACTTTATATTAGTTTGTTGTTTGACTACAAATTTTTGTATAATCTCTATTGCTCGAACTACAAAACTAAGAACATTTTTTTTATATATAATAAAAAAAAGCCTTATATGTCATGATCTCATTGGATAATAGATTTGAGGTCTTATTGCCAGCGTCAATATTCCCAATGCTTTGTATGTTGGCATATCGAAATTTTTTATCATCTACGGTCTTTTTGAATTTGTACCATTCATATTGAAATGTTTAGATATCCAAAGTTTTGAGCATGGATAGTCTATTTTCATATTACTTTGTCCTACGAGTAATTTTTTTTGCATAGTCTCCATTGTTCGAACTATTGTAATTATTATTATTATTATTATTTTATTGTTGCGTACTTGGAAAGGCATTTTCATTATTGTGTACGTAAACATGCCTACCACACTGCATTCTTTCTTAAATGTGTGCACAGAACGACGCCCTTTGACGGTTCTGAAAGCCTTAAGTGTTTACCTAATAGGCCTCACAGCCTTAAATGTTTACTCAACAGTCGTGTTACAATATAGTTTCCTCCAATTTTTTGATACAATGTTATCTGCAGTGAATTTGGGCAATATTGTTCTTCACTAGCATTACTAGTTCACTGGTTGATGCTTGTTCGTTGGTTCGTTCGATGCTACTTGTTGTTGTTTGATTCAACTTTCCAAAGTTGAGGTTTTGCAGCTGCAGTTGGACCTCTTGGTGCTTTTTCACTGGTTTCTTTTTTGTTGCTTGCTCTTGTTTGCTTCAACTTTGCAAGGTTGGGGTCATGCATTCGTAGTTGGACCTGTTGTTGCAATTTGTAGGGTTTGGAGCTGCAATTCTATCGTTCCTCACTCACCAGTAAGTTTCTATGCCATGGTTTTGTTGATATTCCTTGTTTGTTGTTTGTTATTTGCAGCTTGCAAGAAAGATTTTTCAATACTAGGAATCCCTGACTCAAAATCTTGTTGCAGAACATCTTTCTGTGTGACTGCTACGACCAGAATCTTGTCCTTGTTCTTGAATGTCAATGTTTTATACATAACCTACCTCTGTCACAACCATAGTGACATATAAAAAAGAAAACTCCTCATTTTTCCTGCTCTTGAAAACCATACGTTTGGTGCATTTTTCCCAATGTTCTCCTCATAT
>CBVK0102501145.1:0-22129 GCA_900067695.1 Picea abies
GTCCCACAAACAAGGGGGTCTCATACACCAATTTGGTGTGCTGGCTTTGGCGTGACCTTAAAAATAGATTATTATTATTATTATTATTAGTTTTTTTTCTTTTCGTTGGATATCACATTATGGATACAATGGAAAGAGCATATTATTAATCATTGACTTAATGCATGATGCATCTCATTTATCTTCAAAATATTAAAATGTTTTGAATTACTTAGTAAATTAAAATTAGTTGGTTGGGATCTGTGCGGACAAGTGATTGGGCTCTCGGGGGCAATGGAAGAGGAGCCGGCTTAATGCCTAGAGGGTCTGGGAATTAGCTGGGGGTAGGTTGTCATACTAGGGGGGCGCCTCATTTATTGTGGATGAATTGGTAGGCGTTAGGGTAAAATGGCGGTAGTTGTTGAGGGTGATGGAGATGGCCTGGATGACGATTACTGGTGGAGTCAGGGGTGCCTACATAAATCGAATGAGGTGTACAGGGAGGAGTTAAGGTTGTACCGTCAGTCATTAAAAAAAGATGATGTGAGGGCAAGTAAGATGGAGACAGGGCTCGTGGATCGTACTACCATTGGGACAGGTGGCGATCCTGAGTGTGGAGCAAAGGACATTCGAATCATTGAGATTATCAACGAGATTTTTGCTTGGGAAGCAAATAGATGAGGCGTCACTTGTGATCTACCGATTAAACTTCCATTACACTCTGTGCGTAATATTTTGGAGGGAGGTCACTGTAGTAAGGGTCCAGAGGAGGGAGAGGCGGTGGCAATTATTGCAGAACAAAGTGTGGAGACAGAGACCCCGCCTTTAGAAGCAGAGAGGAGAAATATGTGTGGATCTGGGATTAACAGGGATGTAGTGTTGGAGCCAGAGGTTAGAGGAGATAGGTGAAGGAGTCTAATTTCATTACAAATTCCCTGATGATAGATGGTCCACGGGTGCTTAGAGCTCAGAAAGCCCTGGCGAGGGTTAAAAAATGATAGTAGCAAACCTAAATGTTAGGGGAGTGGGGGGCACTCCAAAGCTCTTAGCCCTCAAAATATTCCTATCTTTAATTAAATCAGATGTGCTACTTATTCAGGAAGCAATGGTTAGTGAAGCAAAAGCGAAAGATACTTTTGTCAAACTGCTCCCTAATTGGTATTTTTGTGGGGTGGATTCTTCTGGATTATCAGGTGGGTTGCTAACTGCTTGGAATCCATTAAAAACTGAATTTTCTGCTTTTTTAACCCCTACAGGGATACTTTTGGATGGTTTAGTAAAATAATTAAATAAAAGACTGAAGGTGATAAATTGTTATGGATCGTACTCTGACAAAGAGGATTTATGGGCGGATATTAAAAGGGATGGTGTACTTAAAGAACATAATCTTATAATGGGAGGTGATATTAATTTTACCACTTCTAACAGAGAAGTGTGGGGATTACATGCTAGAGTCAATCCTTTACAAAAAAAAAATTAGCCAAATGATACAAGGTGAGGGGTTGGTGGATGTAGAGCCTTTAAAACTCCTTCCCACATGGAGAAATGGAAGAGGTGGATAGGAGTACATAGCTAAGAGATTAGACCAATTTCTGATAACTGAAGACCTTGCACTCTCAGGTATCAGATACAGATCATGGGTGAGCAACTGAAAGATATCTGATCATATGCCAGTGATTCTCCATTTGGAGCAAGATAAGGAAAAGAAAGGTTATCCTTTTAAATTCAATTTTGTTTGGCTGGAGGAACCATAATTTGATATTTTAGTGAGATCAAACTGGAATGGTCTTTTAGGAATAGAGACTTTGGATCCTATGGGTTCACTGGTTAAAAAGATAAAACTTCTTAAAAATTTGATGATAAGTTGGGAAAGAAAGAAAAAAATAGAAGCAAAGGAAGAATTAGTGAACCTGGAACTTGAGTTGGACACATATTACACAAATTTTCCTAGGGGCTTTGTGAAGGAGGAAGATAAATTATCGTTTTTAGAAAAAGAAAAGAGGAATTTGGTTCTACTAAGCCAAGAGGAGGAAACTTGGAGACAAAAGAGTAGGATTAATTGGTTGGCTACAGGTGACAAAAATACTAAGTTCTTGCATGCTTATGCAAATTCCAGAAAACAAATCAATTCAATCTGGAATATTACAAAGGAAGATGGAACTATAATCACAACTAAACAAGGTCTACAAAAGGAAGCAGTTGATCATTTTCAACATACTTTTAAGGCTCGGGCTAATCTCACTATTTCCAATCAATTAGCAGTAATCAGGAAATATCCAAGGATATTCTCATATGAGGAAGGTCATATATTGGAAGAACCAGTGACTTTAATTGAAATCCTAACAACACTTAAAGGTTTCAAACCTTCAAAAAGTCCTAGGCCGGATGGTTGGACTGTAGAATTCTTCATGGCCTATTTTGATATAATGGGTAATGAAATACTGGAGATGGTTGAAGAAACTAGGCGGAAAGGTAGGGTCACTAGAGTTTTGAATGCTACCTTTCTAGCACTTATCCCTAAGAGTGATAAACCATATTCTTTTGAAGGATATGGACCAATTGCACTCTGCAATTTGGTGTATAAGATTAATACTAAAATTATTGCTACTAGATTAAAAATCGCTTTGTCAATTGGTATTTCAAAGGAACAATTCGACTTTTTGAAGGGAAGACAAATTACAGATGCCATTGGAGTAGTACAAGAAGCCTTGCACAACATTAAGGGAAAAAATATCAAATATTTGGTCCTTTAACTAGACTTGATAAAGGCACATGACAGAGTGGACTAGGGTTTTCTAAGGTTAGTATTATTACAGGTGGGTATGAGTCTAGAAGCTACAGATTGGATTATGGGGTGTGTTACTACTGCAAATTTTGTTGTGTTGATCAATGGAAGTCCTACCAGATTCTTTAAAAGTTCAAGGGGCTTGAGACAAGGTTTCCCATTATCCCCATTACTCTTTCTACTTGTGGTAGAAGGGCTGAGTAGAATCATACAGGAACACATGAGGGAAAATAATATAGAAGGTGTTTTAGTGGCAAGAGGGTTAAAAATTACACACTTGATGTTTTTGGATGATGTAATTCTATTTGGGAATGGAAAAATCACAGAATGGATAGATTATAAGGAGGTTCTTGATCTATTCTACAAGGTGACAAGGATGACTTTCAGTCTACAAAAGTATTTATTTCTGGAAGCAAGCTGGTTAGAGGAGGAGATTTTAAGCTTGAAGGAGATCATGCCTTTTGAAGCAAAACCTTTATATGTTGGTTTCAAGTACCTAGGGTTTTACTTAAAACCAAACTACTATACTAGGGCTGACTGGAACTAGTTAGAGAAAAAAATTGAAAAACGAATTTCAAACTGGAGCCATAGGTGGCTTACTTTAGGGGGAAGGGTCATACTTGTAAAATTTGTACTAAAAAGCATACCTGTGTACTGTCTTTCTTTGGCTAAGATACCAAAAAGTCTCCTAAATAAAATTAGGAGGAGAATGTTCAGTTTCTTGTGGATTGGTAAAAAAATAAAAGAAGGGATGCATTTGGTAAGTTAAAAAAAGATTGCAAAACCAAAAAAGATAGGAGGGTGGGGTATTAAAAATATATTTTATTTCGAAAAAGCTTTAGCAGCTAAAAGTTTGTGGAGGTGTCTTATGACTACGACATGAGGTGATTCATAAAAAATACCTTTAGAAGAAATATGTTGTTGAATGGTTCAGGGATGGCTGGAAAAAATTGAATGGTATTTCAAATAGTTGGAGAGCCCTTACATCATCTTTAACCATTATAACCGACTGGCTGGTTAGGAAGCTTGGTAATGGAAAGGATATCATAATTGGAGAAAATCGAAGGTTTGGATCCCAAAATTATTATAAAATTTCAAGGAATCTTGTAAATACATTGAAATTATCAACGAGATTATCATTGAGATTATCAAGGACATTCGAATCATTGAGATTATCAACGAGATTTTTGCTCAGGAAGAAAATAGATGAGGCATCACTTGCGATCTACCGATTAAACTTCCATTACACTCTGCACATAATAGTTTGGAGGGAGGTCACTGTAGTAAGGGTCTAGAGGAGGGAGAGGCGGTGGCAATTATTGCAGAACAGAGTGTGGAGACAGAGACCTCGCCTTTAGAAGCAAAGAGGAGAAATATGTGTGGATTTGGGATTAACAGGGATGTAGTGTTGGAGCCAGAGGTTAGAGGAGATAGGTTATTTTGGGGCGTAGAAGAAGGGAGATGCGGGGTGGGGCCTCAGATAGAAGGGACGCAGACACTTACTTTTGTTAAGGGAAGTAGAGCTAGAAACTAAGAAACCATAGAGGAGGGACCTGACTCTCTCGGGATTGTTTTTAATATAAGTGGGGGGGAGGCAAAGTCACTGTCTGATTTAAAGGCTTGGAGGGTAAGAAAAACAAAGCCATTTGTAACTCTTGGCAGAGATATCGGGATGGAGGAAGTATTAGTTTACTCTGAGCGTGGACTTGTATGTAGATTTGGTTATTGGTCCATGGCGGCCAGGGATATACACAAATGGACTGAAGAATCTTGAAGGCCAATTTTGGGATACTTATCGGAGGTCTTCATATTGACAAAAGGTTGGTTTTGTTTCTTATTTAAATCCTTAGAGGATGCGGAGGAGATGTTGAAAAGAGTCTGGGTGGTAAATAATGGAAGCCTTATGCTTAAAAGGTGGACCTGATATACACAAATGGACTGAAGAATCTTGAAGGCCAATTTTGGGATACTTATCGGAGGTCTTCATATTGACAAAAGGTTGGTTTTGTTTCTTATTTAAATCCTTAGAGGATGCGGAGGAGATGTTGAAAAGAGTCTGGGTGGTAAATAATGGAAGCCTTATGCTTAAAAGGTGGACCTATGCATTTAACCCAGAGAAGGAACACATTCGGTTTAGGCACCTATGGGTATTGTTTCTTGGCTGTCTGCTAGCGATATGGAACGCAGAGGCATTCAAGGAAATAGGTAATACACTCGAAAAATTCCTACATGCTGATATAAGTTTACTAACAGGTCAAGACAGGAGGATGGAGAAATTGTTGGTAGAAATTGACCTAAATGAAGGATTACCAGCGGAAATGGATATAGTATGGTGGGGAATTGTGTACCAACAAAAGATGGATTATTTTGGTGTCTCGTTCAGGTGTGCAGTTTGCAAAGAAACGAGGCACCTGCGACATCAATGCTCTGGGACGCGGAAGAAAACGACACCAGATTGGATTGAAGCAGAGTGTGGAGTGGAGGCAGTCTTACAGCCAAATGTCTCAAATTTAGCCTCAGGGAGCGATACAGATGCTGGTAAGTTAAATTTACCGAGTTCTAGTATTTATTCCTTGATGTCCGTCTTTGATTTAAGTAGGAGGTGGGGTCCAAGGATGGAGTCCATACAAAATGAGTTAGATTTGAAGGAAGTGATAGGCATTGATTGTAACCCTTCTACTGAAGTTTTTCCTGAGGGTTTTATGGATTTGTGCAGGGAGGAGACCTAGAAAGAGATTTTGGTTGTGCCTTTGGGTAACAACCCTACCAGGGTGGATGAGAGGCAGGACTGTTTAGGGAGGGCTTCGGAAGAGGAGACAGTAGGGGTTCTTGTGGGAGATGGGAGATTTGATATATCTTTGGTGACTATGGATTAGTCAAGTGTGATGGCAAGGAAGGGGGATTCGGTCAGTATTGGAGGTTCTACAAATTGCGCGGATGAAGCCTATTTTTTTGGGGAGGGGGATACTTGTGTCCCTGGAAACAAGGTAGAGAGGGAGGTTCTGCGGAGTGGACAAAATCTAACATTCTTGGGGGGTGAGGGTAGCCCGACTACTCCCTTTTTTACTTTAACAAGGACGATTGGGTCACCTGTGAAGGCAGGGAGCTCAGATTGTCAAAGAACTGCTATGAAAAACCCCAATACTTTGATTAGTGTAGGAATAGAGGAGCGGGATGAGACTACACATTTAATTGTAACGAATGTTATAAACTGTGGGGTTGGTGATGAATGTCTAGATTATCTAAGCACTAAACAACAAACTGAAGTGACTATACTTTCTGAGATAGAAAAGTCTCTAATAAATTTCATACCTTCTTATAAAGAAATCCTTAACCTGTCTCCACTGTCAATTTATTCTGGGGGAGATCTTATACCAATGAATGTAGAAAATAACTTGAAGGAAGAGACTTTTAGGAAAGGTCTCGCTCATAGATCGGTGGGAGAGGCTCCACTTATAAAAGGGGTTGTCCATGGAGGACTAGAAAAATATTTTTCCCCTCTTAAAACTAGAAGTGTGAGGAAGCTAGGGAAAGAGAAGGAAGGGTAAAAAAAACAAAGTCATTTGTAACTCTTGGCAGGGATATCGGGATGGAGGAAGTATTAGTTTACTCTGAGCATGGACTTGTAGGTAGATTTGGTTATTGGTCCATGGCGGCCAAGGATATACACAAATGGATTGAAGAATCTTGGAGGCCAATTTTGGGATACTTGTTGGAGGTCTTCATATTGAGAAAAAGGTTGGTTTTGTTTCTTATTTAAATCCTCGAAGGATGCGGAGGAGATGTTGAAAAGAGTCTGGGTGGTAAATAATGGAAGCCTTATGCTTAAAAGGTGGACCTCTGCATTTAACCCAGAGAAGGAACACATTCGGTTTAGGCACCTGTGGGTATTGTTTCCTGGCTATCTGCTAGCGATATGGAATGCAGAGGCATTCAAGACAATAGGTAATACACTCGAAAAAATCCTACATGCTGATATAAGTTTACTAACAGGTCAAGACAGGAGGATGGGGAAATTGTTGGTAGAAATTGACCTAAATGAAGGATTACCAGCAGAAATGGATATAGTATGGTGGGGAATTATGTACCAACAAAAGATGGATTATTTTGATGTCTCGTTCAGGTGTGCAGTTTACAAAGAAACGAGGCACCTGCGACATCAATGCTCTGGGACGCGGAAGAAAATGACATCGGACTAGATTGAAGCGGAGTGTGGAGTGGAGGCGGTCTTACAGCCAAATGTCCCAAATTCAGCCTCGGGGAGCGATACAGATGCTGGTAAGTTAAATTTACCAAGTTCTAGTATTTATTCCTTGATGTCTGTCTTTGATTTAAGTAGGAGGTGGGGTCCAAGGATGGAGTCCATACAAAATGAGTTAGATTTGAAGGAAGTGATAGGCATCGATTGTAACCCTTCTACTGAAGTTTTTCCTGAGGGTTTTATGGATTTGTACAAGGAGGAGACCTAGAAAGAGATTTCGGTTGTCCCTTTGGGTAACAACCCTACCAGGGTGGATGAGAGGCAGGACTATTTAGGGAGGGCTTTGGAAGAGGAGACAATAGGGGTTCTTGTGGGAGATGGGAGATCTAATATATCTTTGGTGACTATGGATTAGTCAAGTGCGATGGCAAGGAAGGGGGATTCGGTCAATATTGGAGGTTCTACAAATTGCGCAGATGAAGCCTATTTTTTTGGGGAGGGGGATACTTGTGTCTCTGGAAACAAGGTAGAGAGGGAGGTTCTACGAAGTGGACAAAATATAGCATTCTTGGGGGGTGAGGGTAGCATGAATACTCCCTTTTTTACTTTAACAAGGATGACTGGGTCACTTGCGAAGGCAGGGAGCTCAGATTGTCAAAGAACTGCTATGAAAAACCCCAATACTTTGATTAGTGTAGGAATAGAGGAGCAGGATGAGACTGCACATTTAATTGTAACGGATGTTATAAACTGTGGGGTTGGTGATGAATGTCTAGATTATCTAAGTGCTAAACAACAGACTGAAGTGATTGTACTTTCTGAGATAGAAAAGTCTCTAATAACTTTCATGCGTTCTTATAAAGAAGTCCTTAACCTGTCTCCACTGTCGATTTATTCCGGGGGAGATCTTATACCAATGAATGTAGAAAAGAACTTGAAGGAAGAGACTTTTAGGAAAGGTCTCGCTCATAGATCAATGGGAGAGGCTCCACTTATACAAGGGGTTGTCCATGGAGGACTAGAAAAATATTTTTCCCCTCTTAAAACTAGAAGTGTGAGGAAGCTAGGGAAAGAGAAGGAGTCTAATTTCATTACAAATTCCCTGATGATAGATGGTCCACGGGCGCTTAGAGCTCAGAAAGCCATGGCGAGGGTTAAAAAATGATAGTAGCAACCCTAAATGTTAGGGGAGTGGGGGGCACTCCAAAGCTCTTAGCCCTCAAAATATTCATAGCTTTAATTAAACCGTATGTGCTACTTATTCAGGAAACAATGGTTAGTGAAGCAAAAGCAAGAGATACTTTTGTCAAACTGCTCCCTAATTGGTATTTTTGTGGGGTGGATTCTTCTGGATTATTAGGCGAGTTGCTAACTGCTTGAAATCCATTAAAAACTGAATTTTCTGCTTTTTTGACCCCTACGGGGATACTTCTGGATGGTTTAGTAAAATAATTAAATAAAAGACTGAAGGTGATAAATTGCTATGGACCGTACTCTGACAGAGAGGAGTTATGGGCGGATATTAAAAGGGATGGTGTACTTAAAGAACATAATCTTATAATGGGAGGTGATATTAATTTTACCACTTCTAACAGAGAAGTGTGGGGATTACATGCTAGAGTCGACCCTTTACAAAAAAAAAATAGCCAAATGATACAAGGTGAGGGGTTGGTGGATGTAGAGCCTTTAAAACCCCTTCCCACATGGACAAATGGAAGAGGTGGATAGGAGTACATAGCTAAGAGATTAGACCAATTTCTGGTAACTGAAGACCTTGCACTCTCAGGTATCAGATACAGATCGTGGGTGAGCAACTGAAAGATATCTGATCATATGCCAGTGATTCTCCATTTGGAGCAAGATACGGAAAAGAAAGGTTATCCTTTTAAATTCAATTTTGTTTGGCTGGAGGAACCAAAATTTGATATTTTAGTGAGATCAAACTGGAATGGTCTTTTAGGAATAGAGACTTTGGATCCTATGGATTCACTGGTTAAAAAACTAAAAATTCTTAAAACTTTGGTGATAAGTTGGGAAAGAAAGAAAAAAGTAGAAGCAAAGGAAGAATTAGTGAACCTGGAACTTGAGTTGGACACATATTACACAAATTTTCCTAGGGGCTTTGTGAAGGAGGAAGATAAATTATCGTTTTTAGAAAAAGAAAAGAGGAGTTTGGTTCTACTAAGCTAGGAGGAGGGAACTTGGAGACAAAAGAGTAGGATTAATTGGTTGGCTACAGGTGATAGAAATACTAAGTTCTTTCATGATTATGCAAATTCCAGAAAAAAAATCAATTCAATCTGGAATATTACAAAGGAAGATGGAACTATAATCACAACTAAACAAGGTCTACAAAAGGAAGCAGTTGATCATTTTCAACATACTTTTAAGGCTCGAGCTAATCTCACTATTGCCAATCAATTAGCAGTAATCAAGAAATATCCAAGGATATTCTCAAATGAGGAAGGTCATAGATTGGCATAACCGGTGACTTTAACTGAAATTCTAACAACACTTAAAGGTTTCAAACCTTCAAAAAGTCCTAGGCCAAATGGTTGGACTATAGAATTCTTCCTAGCCTATTTTGATATAATGGGTAATGAAATACTGGAGATGGTTGAAGAAACTAGGCGAAAAGGTAGGGTCACTACAGCTTTGAATGCTACCTTTCTAGCACTTATCCCTAAGAGTGATAAACCATATTCTTTTGAAGGATATAGACCAATTGCACTCTGCAATTTGGTGTATAAGATTAATTCTAAAATTATTGCTACTAGATTAAAAATCGCTTTGTCAATTGGTATTTCAAAGGAACAATTCGACTTTTTAAAGGGCAAACAAATTACAGATGCCATTGGAGAAGTACAGGAAGCCTTACACAACATTAAGGTAAAAAATATCAAATATTTGGTCCTTTAACTAGACTTGATAAAGGCACATGACATAGTGGACTAGGGTTTTCTAAGGTTAGTATTATTACAGGTGGGTATGAGTCTAGAAGCTACAGATTGGGTTATGGGGTGTGTTACTACTGCAAATTTTGTTGTGTTGATCAATGGCAATCCTACCAGATTATTTAAAAGTTCAAGGGGCTTGAGACAATGTTTCCCATTATCCCCATTACTCTTTCTACTTGTGGTAGAAGGGCTAAGTAGAATCATACAGGAACACGTGAGGGAAAATAATATAGAAGGTGTTTTAGTGGCAAGAGGGTTAAAAATTACACACTTGATGTTTGTGGATGATATAATTCTATTTGGGAATGGAAAAATCACAGAATGGACAGCTTATAAGGAGGTTCTTGATCTATTCTGCAAGGTGACAAGGATGACTTAAGATTATAAGGAGGTACTTGATCTATTCTGCAAGGTGACAGGGATGTCTTTCAATCTATAGAAGTCTTTATTCCTAGAAGCAGGATGGTTAGTTGAGGAGCTTGTATGTTTGAAGGAGATCATGCCTTTTGAAGTAAAACCATTAGATGTTGGATTCAAGTACCTAGGGTTTTTTATAAAACCAAATTGCTATACTAGGGAAGACTCGAACTGGCTTGAGAAAAAATTTTAAAAAATAATTTCAAACTGGAACCATAGGTGGATTACTTTAGGGGGAAGGGTCATACTTGTAAAAGTTGTACTAGAAAGCATACATGTGTACTGGCTTTCTTTGGCTAAGATACCAAAAAGTCTCCTAAATAAAATTAGGAGGAGAATGTTCAGTTTCTTGTGGACTGGTAAAAAAATAAAATAAGGGATGCATTTGGTAAGTTGGAAAAAGATTGCAAAACCAAAAAAGATAGGAGGGTGGGGTATTAAAAATATATTTTCTTTTGGAAAATCTTTAGCAACTAAAAGTTTATGGAGGTGTCTTATGACTATGGCATGAGGTGATTCATAAAAAAGACCTTAAGAAGAAATCTGTTGCTGAATGGTTCAGGGATGGCTGGAAAAAATGGAATGGTATTTCAAATAGTTGGAGAGCCCTTACATCATCTTTAACTATTATAACCGATTGGTTGGTTAGGAAGCCTAGTAATTGAAAGGATATCAAAATTGGAGAAAATCCAAGGTTTGGATCCCAAAATTATTATAAAATTTCAAGCAATCTTGTAAATACATTGAAGGCACAAGGTATGGAATACCTTGCACAAGTAGGGACAATAGATTTGAAGGATACAAGTTATATAAGATGGAGAAAGGCGGAAACTTTAGGACTAGAAGGAGAACAAAAAGAGGAATGAAATATTTGTGTAAAGGGGTTACTTGGTTCGGGCTTTGAATTAAATAATGAAAAATATACCTTAATGTGGTCATGGGATACTAAAAGAGGACAGGTAAGTGCCAAGCTAGCTTATGATGTACAAGTGATGGAGGATATGGAGGAAGAACCAACTTTCCGGTACATTGAACTTTGGAGGTGGCAGATACCTCTCAAAGTCATCCTATTTATTTGGTTAATGCTTGAACAAAAAATTCTTAGATGGGGTAATCTTATCAAAAGAGGTATAACTGGGCCTAGTAGATGTGCATTATGTGGGAGTAATGAGGAAACAATATATCATCTTTTTGTGGAGTGCAGTTTTACTAAAGACATTTGGTTTACAATATTAAAGGAGCTAAAATTCATTAGTACTTGGGAAGGAGGACAGATTGACGAGTGCTTTCAAAACTGGTTAAGGAAGGGGGGGAAATGTAAAGAAATCCCTTGTTATATATGTTGGGAGATTTGGAAGCAAAGGAACCTGGTTATTTTTTAAGATTATCCTCTTTCGATGGTTAGGATATGCAACAATATACTTCAAGATTTGGGTGAAATAAAAATTGCTCAACCTATTCAGTATAGTAGGATTGATAGGCCTCCTATTATTGACTGGGATCTAGCAGTGGGTTTCTTTGATGGTGCTTCACAAGATAGGGGTACTAAATGTGGGGATGGAGCTATTTTAAAATGACTAGTTATGGAGACTTTCAAAGTCAAGATGAATTCTGGTAGCGGAACTAACACTAGGGGTGAACTCCTAGCTTTGTGGTGTATCTTATATTTTGCATGTCATAAAAAGGTAACAAGGTTACAATTGGTAGGGGACTCAAAGATTATTATTGACTGGTTTTCTAATGAAAACAATCTCCAGGTGGTTTCTTTGCAGCCATGAATGACAAAAATTCAAGTATTGAGAGGGAAGTTTCTACAACTAAAAGCTTAGCACATTTACCGAGAATATAACAAAGAAGTTGACTAGCTCTCAAAAGAAGCATTGCAACTAGACGAGAATGGAATATATTATGCAGAGGGTATAGATGTACAAACAAATATTTTTGAAAGATTAGTTATCAGTTAATATAACAGTGATATAAAGATGAAGAAACTAATATATTTTGTATTTTGTTTTTTGGAAAGTAAAAATAATTAACATATTTGTTTGAACTTGTATCTAAAAAGTTTACCGAAAAAGTTTACCGTTATTTAGAGAAAAATGTAAAATGAATAGAATTTTGTGAGACTAGAAAAAAAGAACTTAAGTGATGTTCCAGAAGATAGTGTTATGTAAAAGCCTATTTATATTTACTAATATAAGCATATTTTCTTGTGAAAAAAAATAAAAAATTATATTATGAAATTGGTTTGCATTAAATACCTTTACATTAAAAAACTATTAATATGTTGAAAATAGCTTAATTAGTTGAAAGAGTGGGTCTAAAATATTTGTAATGAAAAAAACTATTAATATGTTGAAAATTTGAAAGAGCGGGTATAAAATATTTGTAAGGAAATGAGGCTTTAGTGTATTAGTCAAATTCCTTTATAGATGTTTATGGCGTTGTTTGAGAGCCCAAGACTTCGAAATGACGAGTGTATAATATATTGGGTTGAGTTCCAAATATTTCACAAGAAAAGGTGGTGATAGTTATGAACAAGCACGTTTTTTAAGAGGGTTGTTAAAATGTCAAATTTAAAATATTTGTATGGGAAAGAAAGTTTAAAATTAATAATTTAAATTTTATTGTAGACATTTTTTAAAACGAATGGTTTTTTTTAGAATAAGGAAGTTAAAGAAGTTAATTAATAGGATTTATTTTATTTTAGTTTAGTTTTTAAATATTTTTTTTTAGGATCGGACATTATTGTTTTATAGGTCGTTTTTATTAGAAAATAATGATTTGTGAGTTGTTTTTATTAGAAAATGATGATTTTTTTAACTTTTTTAAGTTTTAGGGAGTATATTATGATCGTATGGTTCTAATGTTTTCTTAACTCTTTTCTAATGAGGAAAGATTAGAAAGATAGAGGTCGGCTTTCAAGCTCTAGATTTTATGGAACTAATTGAGGGTTTTATTTGCATTGATTATCAAGCATTGACCATGATATAAGTTTTTTTTGGATGGTTCTTGAGTTAGTCAGTTTACAAGTTTTGGTTGGAATATTATCACATGTGTTCTAAACACTTTTTAAAATTGATTTTTTTTTCCCGAGAAAGCACAATATATTTGATCTGAATGTATGATGGGAAGGATATTAGACTTACATAAAAGGGCTTCAACATTGTTTCACTTGCTTCAATATTATTTTTTAATACTTTCTAAAACAAAAAATGAAATATTAGTAATAACGATTTAAAAAACACTTATTATTACAAATAAGTAGTTAACAAACCTCTCATTATTTATGAGGTTTTGTGTTTCTATTTTGCGTTGTCCAGTTGGACTACTCAAAGTTGCATAGATACTTTCAATTATTAATAAAATTATATTCTTTAACCTTTTATCACTATTTATCTGCTTTCCATTATTTAAATTGATTGTTCAAAGCTATGTTGACATGAAAAAATATTATTACTGTAAATTAATTCATGAAAGTGCAAAGTCACATCGATTTAACATGACACTCTTAAAATATCATACTACTCAACCATTTAACATGACACGCTTAAAAGATCATACTACTCAACCATTGTAATGGTGATCATTTTACCCTTTTAAACTACAATTTCCTATTCTTTAAATATATACATATTGAAACATTAAAACAACCATTGTAATGGTGATCATTTTACCCTTTAAACTACAATTTCCTATTCTTTAAATATATACATATTGAAACATTAAAACATAGTAGCTATGAATAGGATCAACATATGGCAGTAATTAAATGACACATATAAATGAAGTCAAAGAATTGAAGGTGGATGAAATGAGCTTAACGTTTCTAAATCCAACAATTTTCCTCAGAATTGCTTAGATTTTATATTTATAGACTTAGTAAATTCACACAATTGAGAAAAATTATTAAGGCATCCAAATTCTTAAATGTACGGAATTATGAATAAGAATATGATAAAGATTTTTTCTATATATGATTTGGATTAAAGGCACGAGTTGTTTCTATAGTTTTATGGGATTTTCTCAATGGGTTTTTTTTAACGATAAATGGATGGGATTTTTCTAACGAGTGCCCTGTGTTGTAATTTTTGTAAATGCTTCTTTAGAAATTAATTTCGGTCTTTGAATCAATTTGAAAAAGTGTTACAAACACAACTGAAATGCTTGGAAAAAATTTCAGACAAAACCTTTAGAATGATCATAAATAAGGTCAGCTTTGATGCTCATAAGAAATAGGAATATGGTTAAATCCGACAAGGTGATCGTTGAAGTTATGCCATTTAAGGTTTTCAATTTGATGTCTAAATTGATTCAACTTTGGAAATCATTGGATAATAAGAAGATTCAAACTAAGGTAATAATGTTGGAAGAAGTGAGGAAAGTGGATAAATGCAAGAACATGAAATAAAGGTTGAGCTCACAAGAACTTGTTGATCCAGGTGGATATTGGTGGCCACCCACCTATTCCAATTGGCTCATCTTGATAGTTTTTAGTTCAGCACGTTCTTCTGTACTTCTTTATAATTGTGGGTTCTACACTTCCGAGGTTGTCTAAAGCCCTACACATCTTCCTGGTGGTGACTGGTGGCCGCCCACCTAATCCAACTGGCTTATTTTGGATGTTTTCATGTCAACACATCTTTCTGTACTTCCAGGGCCATTTTGGGGCCCTAAACATTTTTTTTCTAGCTTGCCACAGTCAAACTGTAGATGGAGACAGATTTTGACGGCATAATGTGTATTTCTCGAAAATACCTTTCCAATGGGCTATCACGCGCCTAAAACGGAGGTTGTATGCAAAATTTACGACTTCAGGAAGTTGAGGTACCAACTTACCCATTGGGGCCCACATAATTTTTGGTGTTTCATCTCCTAGGGTTAGGTTTTATTATTTGAAGGACTGATAGATGCGGATGTTGTAGATAAATGGTTGAATCTTCTCAAAGGGTATTTTTCGGTCCACAATTTTTCGAGAGGGAAAAAATTACTTTTTCACTCCTCAAGGTCATTCCCCATGTTAAGGACTGGTAGGATACTTACTCTAAACAAAGGGCCATAGAGGAATATGCAATATTTTTGGTCACCCGCACATGGGATTCTTTCATGGATTCCTTTAAAGAACAATACAACCATGTTGAAATCTACGAGGCCAGTAGACAAGATGGACCAGGATACATCAGAAAAGAGACCAGATAGTACCAGATTTCACCAATATTTTCCATACCTTACACACCAAATTGGGTATTAAAGACTCTAAATGACATATGGTGCTCAAATATCACGGTTGTCTACATAGATACTTTCAAACAAAAATGGAGTTTCTGTACAACCCATCATTAGGTACGGCTTATAGATATGTTGTCAAGATCGAGTAGAAATTTAAGCAGAATAGGCGAGAGTTTGGATCTACAAGCTTCTCATAGCCAAAGTAGGGAAAAGGCGGCCCCAACCCACAAAACAAGGGACACAACAAAGATGGTCACTCTCAGGACAATCGGTCCAAGAAACAACCCAAGAAGGGTAATGAGAAGTCGAAGAAGGATACAGAAAAATGGTGTGAATACCATAAAATCCCTTGGCACAACACCGAAGAATGTCTCTCCAAGTAGTCACTGGTGGCCGAGCTGAAAGATTCTGAGTCAGAAGCAGGTTCTGACTCCGAATCAAATCCAGAAAGTGGGAAGTGGATCATTGATGTTGAACCCACTGCCACTTTCACTACCACCAAAGTCCAACCAAGCGATCCAGAAGAACCAAAGGAAGGGGAACGTCTCCTTTTCTAACAGATGTGGGTAAAGGGGACTCTGTTGCATTTCATTGTCGATTGTGGCAGTCATGAGAATCTAATTTCAACAGAGGTCTTCAAGCAATTGGACCTACCAATAACACCACACCCACAACCCTACACCATCAGTTGGCTTTGCCAAGGACGAGATCTCCACATTAGCCAATAGTGTTGTATGCCCTACAGCATCAAGCCCTTCAAAGATGAGGTATTGTGTGATATTTCTCCCCTTGAAGTTTGTGATGTTATTTTAGACCAGCCATATTTGTGGAAGAGACATGATGTGTATGAGTCTAGACCCCGCTGTGTTATTATTACTTTGGGTAAACAATTATACAGGATACTAGAGGTAGCACCGCCTACCGCTATTTCTTTAATCTCTGCTAAGAAATGCAGTAAGATCATTTCACATACCGGGAAGTTCGTCTTTTTTGTGATTTTTTCTCACAATAAACTAAAGATCATCGCCACATCCATGACCTCTACACAGAGCCTCTCTTTGCAGCAGAAGCAAGTGGATGGGATCATGGAAGAGTACAGATACATCTTCTCCTCACCCATCAGGGTACCAATGCACTACCAAATCAAGCATCCAATTGATCTAACCCTTGGTGCACCACTACCTAATGGACCGGTCTATCATCACTCACTGATGGAAAATGATGAAATCAAGTGCCATATCCAACAACTACTTCAAAAGGTGCACATTTGACGAAGCTCCTCCCCTTGTGAAAGCCCGATTATGTGGTGCAGAAGAAAGACGGGACCTGGTGGCTCTGCATTGATTATAGAGTATTAAACAAAATCACAGTCAGGAACCGATACCCAATTTCCCGAATTGATGACCTTCTTGACCAACTCAATGGGGAAACGTTCTTCAAGAAGATTGACCTAAAGTCTCACTACCACCAGGTTCCCATCAAACCAACTGATGTATCGAAGACAACTTTCAAATCTAAAGAAGGTATCTTCGAATGGTCGATCATGCCCTTTGGCTTAACAAATGCACCAACAATTTTCATGAGATTGATGGATGATGTATTGAGATCCTTCACTAAATATTTTGTGGTGATATATATATATGACGTTCTCATCTTGAGTAGAACTTGGGAGAAGCACATGCAACATATTCAGCAGGTTTTGGGCACTCTGCAGTAGCACGAGCTATAATCCAACTTCGAAAAATTCTCCTTTGGCATGAACATGGTCCAATAATTGGGCTACATTGTTGATGAGCTTGGGGTACATGTGGATCCAGATAAGATCCAAGTCATTTGTGACTGGCCAGCCTTGACCACACTAATCGAGCTTCACAGCTTCTTGGGACTTGCCAACTTCGACCGACGGTTCGTGTTGGGATTCTCCCATATTGCATGGGCCCTCAGCGAAGTAACCATGGGCGGTGGCAAGGAAAATTTTGCATGGGGAAAGACACAACAACAAGCATTTGATGATCTAAAGCATTGCTTGTGCTCATCTCCATTACTCTCCTTACCTGATTTGCAACAACCGTTCGAGATTGAGACTGATGCCTCTGACTATGTTGAAGGTGCAATTCTCACTCAGCATGGTCATCGAGTAGCATAACATAGTGAGACACTCTCAGATATTATCCGGAAATACCCCACCTATGACAAACAAATGTACTCCATTGTGGAATCCTGTCGTCAATGGAAACATTACATTCTGGGAAAGGAGACAATCATCTACACTGATCACAAGCCTCTATAGTTCATACAGACATGGGGGAAGTTCTAGACTAACCACCATCAAAAGTGGTCCACATACCTATAGCAGTTCCATCCCAACATCAAGTATAAAACAGGGAGCACAAATAATGTCATTGACTGCCTCGGTTTCCCTTCCATTGTTGCACTCACAATAGTGCTCCATTCATGTGGGAATGAAGCATCTGAGTGGCCCCAACTTTATCAGCATGAACCTAACCTCGCCACCACCTATCATCTCTTGGGTACATGAGAAAATGTCACCAATTTTCACATTCAAGATGGACTGTTATGCCATATGGGCCACCTATGTGTTCCCACAAGCGAACATGCAAAACTGATTTGGGAGGCTCACTACAGTCGGATGGCAAGACATTTTGGCATGGAGAAAATTGTGGTCATTCTACAGAAACATTTTTATTGGCCAAAACTTCAACAGGACGTCAGCAAGTATATCATATCTTGCACTACATGTGTCATTTCCAAGCCAACCATCAAGAAGCAAGGCTTATACACCCCTCTTGCTACTATCGAGAAGCCTTTGGAATCCACCTTAATGGATTACATGTCTATCCTTCCATCCACCAAGCAAGGCAATGATTGTTTATTTGTGGTAGTTGATTGATTTTTGAAAATGGCCATCCTCACAGCCTGCAAGAAGAACATCACAGTGACAAATACTACTAAGCTCTTCTTCGAACGAGTGTGGTTCCATTTTGGGATACCAAAGACCGTCATCTTTGACTGGGACAACAAGTTCCTCAAAACATTTTGGTCGAGTCTCTGGTCACTGTTGGAGACCAAGCTCACTAAATCCACTTCTTTCCACCCCCAAACCAACGACCAAACAGAGTCCGTCAATCAGATGATTATGCACATCCTATGCATGTACAACTCTAAGAATCCGCGTACCTGGAATGAGATTCTTCCCTATGTTCAACACATTTACAACAAGGCTCTCCATATAAGCTCCATCGGCCATAGCCCATTTCAGGTGGGGTTGGGATTCCAACCCTTGGGTCCCATTTATGTTGCACTATATCTTGCAACCACACAGACATAATCTTCCCATATTCAGTCTAATACCGACAAAGCCACCGGATTCATTGAGTGGATTCAACACATCCACCAACAAGTCCATGAGATTTTGCAGAAAGCTAATGCTAAGTACAAGCATTGCAATGATCAACACAGGGTACCGCACCAGTTTCAGGTGGGAGACAAGGTCTGGTTAAATTTGAAGAAAGAGTGCCTTACAAGGCCCCATCGGAAGCTTTGCCCACTTCGATATGGGCCTTACACTATCACCAAGGCTATGGGTATAATTTCTTTTAAGCTCAACACTCCACCCTTCCTTGTATTGCACCCAGTGTTCAATGTGGAGCTCCTTCGACGATATTTTGCACCATTATTGAACACCTCAGAGATCGCAGAACAACTAAAACCAATAGAGCTCAACCCTGACTACATCGAACAAGCATCCACTAATCAGATAGTTGACACATAGTTCAAGGGGACTCGCCAACAAAGGATCCATATTTATCGGGTTGTCAAGGTAGGGCAACTCCTACACCAAGGCAAGTGGCTCACCCAGGGCCAAATTCAATAGAAGTTTCCTCACTTGATGGGGGGACTCAACGCAATGGATACCATTGCTTCATAAGTGGGGATGATTGATCCAGGTGGATATTGATGGCCACCCACCTATTCCAATTGGCTCCTCTTGATAGTTTTTAGTTCAACACATTTCTCTGTAATGATGATATTTCTTTGTAATTGTGGGTTCTTAACTTCTAGGGATATCCTGAGGCCCTACATAACATCCATATGGATATTGGTGGCCTCCCACCTATTCCAACTAGATTATTTTGGAGGTATTCATGTCATACATCTTTATGTACTTCCAAGATTGTTTTGGGGCCCTAAAACATGTTTTTTTTGGATTTCCATTGTCAAATTGTATATGGAGTCACATTTTGATGGCATAATGTATAGTTCTCAAAAATACATTTCCAACGAGCTATCACATGCCTAAAACGGAGGTCGTATGCAAAAGTTACAACCCTGGGAAGTTGAGGTACCAACTTACCCATTGGGGCCCACATAAATTTTGGTGTTTCACCTCCTAGATTTAGATTTTTGTATGTCTGGGGTTTTTCCATTCATGAGTAATGTTAAAAATTCCTTTGGAGCCTCATTGTAATCATTTTTCTCAAATGGATGCATGTAACAGCCACATCTCTTCTCAGAGATAGCTACCACCATTCGAGCAAGTTGTTTGTTCTGCAGTTTTATAGTTTCAGCCTATTTTATTTATTCAATAGAATTTACTGTTCACTGGATATATGGTGTTATTATCCATATATATATGTTATTCTATTCAATCTGTTATTCATTTTTTTCCTCTCATAAATCTGGATCAGTGGTATTAGAGCGGTTTTCTCTTCAATCATTTTTCTTCGTGCATGTCCTCGACAAGATCTGGGTACACGAAGTTAGGACTCGAACCAGTCGAGCCTTTGCAATATCGGTTGCACCACGCCTGACAAAAAATCATGGAGGGTGATAAGAAATATGATGGAGTAGGAGATCATTTTAAATGGTTTCTTATGGAATCCCTTGCATGACAAAGGAACGAAATGATGGACAACTTTGCACAGATTATTTGGTGGTTTCCCACAAGAAACACATCCTCATCAAGCGGCCATGAAAACCCCTTGAACAAGGTAGAATTAAATTTTGATATTCCATTATTTGAAGGACTGATTGATGTGGATGTTGTAGATAAATGTTTGAATATGCTCGAAGAGTGTTTTTCAATCCACAATTTTTCCAATAGGGGAAAGATTACTTTTGCACTCCTCAAGTTCAACCCCCATGTTAAGGACTGGTGGGATACTTACTCTTAGAAAAGGGCCATAGATGAATCTGCAATATTTTTTATTTCCCCCACATGGGATTCCTTCAAGGATGTCATTAAATAAAAGTACTACCATGTTGGAAGATACAAGGACCGATACACAAGATGGACCACACTGTGTCAGGAAAGAGACCAAACAGTACCAGATTTCACCAATGTTTTCCATACCTACGCGTCAAATTGAGTATCAAAGACTCTGAATGAAATTCGATGCTCAAATATTGTGGTTCTCTGCATATATACATTCAAATAGAAATGGATTTTATGGACATTGCATCATTAGGTGTGTCTTATCGATATTTTGCCAAGATTGAACAAGAATTTAAGTAGAAGAGGAGAGAGTTTGGATATGCAAACTCCTCATAGTCGAAGAAGGGAAAAGGCAGCCCCAACCCACAAAACAAGGGACATATCAAATATGGCCACTCTTAGAACAACCAGTCAAAGCCACAACCCAAGAAGGGTAATGAGAAGTCGAAGAAGGACACTAGAAAGTGGTGTGAATACCATAAAATCCCTTGGCACAACACCAAAGAATGTCTCTCCAAGAAGTCACTATTGGTCGAGCTTAAATATTGTGATTTAGAGGAAAATTCTAACTCTGAATCAAATCCAGAAGAAGGGAATTGGATTATCGATGTCGAATCCAGTGCCATTGTCACTACAACCAAATTTAAGCCAAGCGAACCAGAAGAACTAGAGGAATGCGAAAGCCTCTTTCACTCACAAATGTGGGCAAAGGGGGATCCCCTTCATTTTATTGTCGATAGCAACAGTCAAAATAACTTGAACTCAGCAAAGGTCATCAAGCAGATGGTGTTTCAGTCCATATAAAGCCTTCTTCAGCTTACAAACATAATTAGGATTATATGTCAAAGAGAATCCTTCAGGTTGCTCCATATATACTTCTTCCTCCAGATCTCCATCAAGAAATGCTGACTTAACATCCATCTGATAAACTTTAAAGTTCTTATGACATGATTTGTAATTGTGGGTTCTACACTTTTAGGGTTGTTTGAAGCCCTACACATATTCCAAGTGGTGACTAGTGGCTTCCCACCTAATCCAACTGAATTATTTTGGATTTTTTCATTTCAACACGTCCTTTTGTACTTCCAGGGCCATTTTTGGGCCCTAAACAGTGTTTTTTTTGGCTTGCCATAGTCAAACGAGCTATCACATGCCTAAAACGGAGGTCATGTGAAAAAGTTACGACTTGGGAAGTTGAGGTACCAACTTAGTCATCGGAGACCACATAACTTTTTGTGTTTCATCTCCTATGGTTTGGTTTTTGGATGTCTAGGGTTTTGGCATTCATGAGTAATGTTAAAAAGGCCTTTGGAGCCTCATTGTAA
>CBVK0102501176.1:0-13235 GCA_900067695.1 Picea abies
CTTCCTTATTACTAGGCCTTATTAATATTGGTCTTTATTACATGTAAAATGTATTATTCTACCTATGTGAGGCATTAGGGAGGTTAGGTCCCTAAAATTCCCTCCTTCTTAAAAACAACCTTGTCCTCAAGGCGCGAGATGAGGAAATTGTTGCAGAATAGTAGCTAGCTCCCAGGTGGCATATGTTGTAGTTGTATCTTTCCACTGTACTAACACTTCCTTGATGGTGCGTTGATGGATATGATGCTCATATTGGTCCAAGACTGCATGTGGCTGCAACTAGATGGAGCCTTCTTCATCCAACTCAAGAAGACTGGTTTGAGTTTGGCATGTGGCTGCAACTAGATGGAGCCTTCTTCATCCAACTCAAGAAGACTGGTTTGAGTTTGGCACTTACTTCCAATCACCTTCTTTAAGATGGAGACATGAAAAACAAGATGGAGATTAGAATGGCTAGGAAAAGCTAATTTATAGGCCACCTATCCCACTCGCTTAAGAAATGTATAAGGACCATAAAATTTGGGCTCCAACTTTTGACAATTGTCAGCCTTGAGTGAATTCTTCTTATATGGTTTCATTCAAAGAAACACATGGTCCCCTTCAGAAAATTGACATTCTAAGCGACCTTGATGTGCTTTTTGCTTCATGCAATTCTGAGCTAGGATCAAATTCTCTTTGAGGGTACGGAGAATAGTCTCTCAAACTATAAGAGTTTGGTCAACCACCTAGACCTTCAAGACATCGAGCTTGTATGATGGAACTGAAGGAGGATTTTGTCCATATACTACTTCAAAAGGAATCATGCGAGTAGTTGTATGGTAAGAAGTGAGGCATGCCATGAAGCTTGAAGATATGATCCATGAAAATTTGATCCATTGTGAAGGCAGTGAATGGGTACTGAAGAGAAAAGAAATGAGCATATTTGGAAAGACAATGAACGACCACCATGATGATTGATTTATTGTCTGATTTAGGTAAGCCAACAATGAAATCCATAGAAATATCCCTCCAAAGAGCGGGTGGAATTGGAAGTGGTTGTAGTGTGCCCGGGGATTTGACTATTTATCCCTTTTTGCATTGACAGACATCACATTCCACCACAAAGGTGTGAACATCATGTTTCATACCATCCCAGAAAAATGAACGTTTGACCCTGTCATAAGTTTTGGTAAACCCAAAATGCCCAGTTGTGGGTGTAGCATGAAGTTCAGATAGCACTGTGGATTTGATTTGTGATTATTTTCTTAAATACAGATGACCTTTGTAACGAATTTCTTCATTGTTCCAAGAGTACTCTATAGAGACTAAATAATTGTCTTCCAATTGTTGGATCAGACACGACAGTTTGGGATCTTGTAGTCATTCTTGGTGAACAAATTGGAGCCAATCTGGTACTATGAAGGATACCGAAAAGAGGGACCCTTCATCTTCATATTTCCTTGAAAGAGCGTTTGCAACCACCTTGTCTTTTCCTTTATTTTAAATGATCTCATAATCATATTCAAATAGCTTGGTCACCCATTTTTGTTTCTCTTGGGAGGAAAGGCGTTGCTCCAAAAAATACTTGAGGCTCTGATTGGCCCAAATGGCACTCCGAAAGTGTTTTCTAGTGAAGGCTAAAGGCCTACCATATTGCATAAGGATTGTTCCAATTCCTTTCCTGGATGCATCACATTCCAAGACAAAAGTCTTTTTGAAGTCAGAAAGGGTCAGGCCAGGAGTTGTGCACATAAACTCTTTCAAAGCATGGAAGGTTTGATCAGCTACATGAGTCCAATTGAAAGAATTATTTTTAAGGAGAGCAGTGAGAGAGGATACAATTTTTCCATATTTCTTAACAAATTTGTGATAATAGCACATTAAACCTAGAAAACCACACAAACTCTTGAGAGTTTTTGGATGAGGCCAATCCTGTATAGCTTCATTTTTTTTAGGATCCACCCTAACACCATCCTGGCCAACAATATGACCCAAATACTCCACTTCTGGAGCTCCAAAGGCACATTTAGATTGTTTGAGGAAACATTGGTGATGAGAAAGGATATGGAGAACTTGATACACATGGGAAAGATGGGTTGTCCATGTTTTAATATATATGAGAATATCATCAAAGAAAACTAAGACAAAATTATGGAGAAAAGGATGGAAGACGTGATTCATGAGGCCTTGGAAAGTAGAGGGGGCATTACACAGGCCAAAGGGCATGACCAAGAAATCATAGTGGCCCTCATGAGTTTGAAAGGTCATCTTGGGAATCTCATCCTCCTTCATACATATCTGGTGGTAACTAGAACAAAGATCATGTTTAGTAAAGTAGTGAGCACCACTCAATTCATCCAGTATATCATCAATGATAGGAATGGGAAACTTATCTTTGATGGTGAGTTTGTTGAGAGCACGAAAGTAGGGACACATGCACCACGTGCCTTGTTTTTTGAGGACCATGACTACATGAGAAGAATAGGGGCTAGTACTATGGAAGATGATACCCACGTCGGGCAATTCTCGAACAATTTTCTCAATTTCATTCTTCTAGGAAAAGGGATGGCGATACGGGAGGACATTGGGAGGAAGACTTCCTAGGACTAGAGGAATGGAATGATCATAAACACCACAAGAAGGGGGAAGGCCATGGGGAATGGAAAAAATAGTGTGGTGTTTGGAAAGTATAGATTGGAGGTTGGGGAATGGAAAAAATAGTGTGGTGTTTGGAAAGTATAGATTGGAGGTTGGGATGCACAGAGGGTGTCTCAACGGCTTGAATGGAATTGAGTTGGGAATAATGTCAAAATATCATTTTTTGAGGATCTTTTCCATTCAATGGGAACTGACCATCTTAGGGGAGCTTGTTGTGATGCCTTGGAACTTATATTGTTGGTCGTCCTATTCAAACTACATGTTCAATTCCTTAAAATCCATGAGGATGGGACCTAGGGTGCATAACCATTCTACACCCAACACAATGTCACAACCACCCATGTTGATAGAGAACATATGAGACTTCAAGTTGTACTGGCCAATTTGGACACACACATTTTCACAATGTCCCCCACATTTCATGGAACCTCCATTGGCAATATTGATTTGAAAATTGTCGACTGCATGGATATAGAAATGGTTTTCTTGAACAATGCTTCGATGAATGAAATTATGAATTCTACCATTGTCAATTAGGATGATGACCTTCCTATTTTTTATGTATCCAAATAGCTTGTGGGTTTGGGGAGAAGAGAAGCCAGTGAGTGCATTCAAGGAAACGACCGGTTCAACTTCTAGTGGATCATATGGTGGACTGATAGGAGCTAGATCAGGTAGCTTTGTTGCATGAGAATCATTGATCTCGTCTTCGGGAACATCCTCGAAGATGGCCATGAACAACTTATGTTTCTTACACTTGTGCCCCCGAAAATATTTTTCATCACAATTATAGCAAAGACCTTTGAGTTGGAGTTCATCCATTTCTGTCCAGGTTAATTTTTGGATCTTGAGTGGGGTGGGAGGAGGGGAAGGATTGGATGGGCAAGGGTGTAGAGGGAAAGAAGGTTTGTGGTTTTGGGAAAGAACAACCTATTGAGATTCCTCGGCATGTTAAGTAGCTTCCAACCAAGTATGGGGGAGAGTCATGAGAACTTGGGCTTGGTTGTCATCCTTGAGGCCACTGATAAAGAATTCCCCAAGAAAATTATCAGACATGCCCTCTGTTTTGAAATCTAATTGCTCAAATGTAGCAATAAACTCTTCCACTATACCTGAATGTTTCAATTTGGTCAGATTGCCTAGGGAGTGTGTATCAGTGTCAAAGTAGTAATAAAATTTAGCCAAAAATTGGGTCCAAGCCACATATCCTTGGCGTGATTTGCGACTCTATTTCCACCATTTCCAATGTTCAGGATCTAAATAGAGGACACTGTAACAAAGTTTGGCCAAGTCATCAGTGATGCCATGTAAGGAGAAGTAGTGTTCCATTTGAGTGACCCAACCAGTGGGATCAAATCCATCAAATTTGTTCACTTCAATGCGGGGAATATGGGGGTCACGAGGAACGGAATTGGAATGAAGGGCCATATCACCTTCAAAGTGACCCAACCAGTGGGATCTAAGCCATCAAATTTGTTCACCTCCACTCATGGAAGATGTATATCACGATGAAAAGGGTGGGACTGGAACTATTGGGAATTGGAGAAAGCAGTACCTTCAAAGTGAAAAGGTTGATCAGATCAGGAAGGGATTCCTGAAATGGGCATTTTTTCCATAACATTGGCAACAAATGAATCAATTTGAGACTCAAGGTGGGATTCAATTTGGATGGAAAAGTGGGAATTGAGGTCCTTCTTCAATTCTTCTTTCAGGTGGTCCATTTGGGACTCAGTGTGGGTAACTATGCGGTTTTTAAGTTATTGGTTGTGAGTGGTGGCCATGGTGAGGGGAAAATACTAGAAGAGGTGGGAAATAAAGGTGGGTGAAAAGGGTGGGTGGTTCCATGGAAAAACAAGGCTAATAAATGAAAGGTATCACTGTGATCAAGACAAAAAGAGGATTCCAATGGAATAGGTCCCAAGTAGGGGTGTCGGAAAGGGGGTCGGGACCACAGGAAGAAAAAAATATATAAAAATTGATAGGTATCACTGCGATCGGGATGAAAAGAGGAGTCCAATGAGTTATACTTTGATATGAATAATAATGCAGTGTTGACAGGCCCAAATTATTAACAAGAAGAAATGTGTAGTAATTTCGCAACCAGAATGCAAGAGGTAAAGTTGCACAATAATAGAGCTTGTATGTTCTATTTTTGTTTTTTTCCCAAGGGTTAGGGTATTCAGGGTTTCTACAAATAAGGGTTTACACTGTGCTATAGCTCTCTAATATACGTTCCAGGTCCAACTATAGTACTTGGCCCAATATCTTAGGGCACTAACCAAAGAGGCTAGACCATGCCCTTAGTCATACTATTTGAATACCCAGGTAATAGAGAGTATCTTCCCAAGTGTTGTTCTCGATGGCACTATAGCAATCAGGCGGTCGATCGGTTGATCTATGGAGGGCTTCAGGATATCTAGGTCGATCCATATATAGTTGTTTTCTGGTGCGCTGCCACTCAAAGGGGTACCAACAGGGGTTACAACGGTGGCCGACAATGTGTGCTTAAGTACCACTCATAGTTCCTACATGTATGCTTCCTCGACCGTGGATTTATATGTTGAACAAAATATTTTTGTACCTTTAATACATTTGAATATGTCTCTAACCTGAAAAAAATTACCCACAATTTATTTCCAAGGAAAGTGCTCTGATACCACTTGTTAAGGTACCAAATCTACTATAATAGCTGAAAACAGAAATATTGCAGAGTATAATAGCGGAACAACACAATAGAGGAAACCACAACACCAAAATAATACCTTTATTGATAGGAAACAATGTTCACTTGCCTCTTCGAGGGGGAACCTCCAACAGAGCAATGCTCTATTACAATAATTCTCAAGACAAGACTTCTCATACCCTCGACTCCTATTTATACTAAATCTATCTACCAAAAGAACAATCTAGAGGAAGATATTCTAGAAGTGGAAGCTTTTATTATGTCTTCTTACATTTGACTTATTCTTCCTTATTACTATGCCTTATTAATATTGGCCTTTATTACATGAAGAATATATTATTCTACCTACAAGAGGGGTTAGGGAGGTTAGGTCCCTAACATTATCCAACATTTCCACTGGATACCCCACAACAAAAATACCATACTTCATGAAGGGTCAATCAACCCTTATATATGCATTGGTCCACCCTTCCCTATGCACTCCCTTGATAAAAATATTGTTCTGGGAGAGTAATTGATCAATCCTTCTCCAAGATCCCCTAGATAATATTTCTATGTTGGAGTAAGGGTTATTCAACCCTTCCTTGAGATTTCCCTCTACAAGAAAATTTTTCTTGAGGAAGGGTTAGTTGACCCTTCCACTGGATACCCTACAATGCAAATACCATCATTAAGGAAAGGTCATTCAACCCTTCTTCATGCTCCCCATCCATGAGAACAATATGTTGGAGGAAGGGTTGATCGACCTTTCCATGGGATCCCCCTATACACAAAATCTATGCTTGAGGAAGGGTCGATTGACCTTTCCATTGGATACCCCATGAATTGAATACAATCCTCGAGGAAGGGTCAACCAAACCTTATCCATGCTCCCCCTCTATGAGAAAACTATGATGGAGGAGGGTTCAACTGACCCTTCCCTTTGATCCACTAGAAAAGATTGTTATGCTCGAGAAAGGATTAGATGCCCCTTTCCCATGCACCCCCTCAACAAAAATAGTATGCTAGAGGAAGGGTCTGTTGATACCGAGAGGGGGGGTGAATCAATATAAAGTATAATTTATCACTTTTTTCAGCTTTACTTTTCAATAAAATAATATGTCCAATATACAATCAAGAGCAAAATAAGAGATACACAATGCACAATAGATTTACGTGGAAATCCACAGAATGTTTTTCTTATATCATAGAATATTACATTCAAAGCAAGCTACAACTTCTAAAATTCTCTAGCTCCAACTGAAAGGAGGATCCAACCCCCTAGTTTACAAGCTCCAACCTGAAGGAAGCTACAACTCCCTATATTCTCCAACTCCAACCAGAAGGAGGCTACAACTCCCTTTCCTTGCCCCTTCCTTCAACCATTGAATATGTATATAAAAGAATCAACTTATAAAACCATCATCATCAAACTAAGTATAAAAATTACATAGAAACCTGTGCCAATATCTTCAAGAATATACTTTATATCATGTGCCAAAATTGTAATACCAGAGATCCTTGCTTGACAAAATCAAATAACATGTGGAGCCTCACGTGATGAGGATAGGACCACCCATGAGGGCCTTGTGGGACATTGTATTCTCAACCAGCAAGGGCCTACTTAGATAGTGATTTTCATAAACCCTCCTTGCACCTGAAACTTCAACCTTCCTCATACCTATAGCTCTGAGTCCTCCTTCACCTTCGCTATCGAACTTTTGCTTAGAGATTATTATCTTGGATGATCATAAAGAGTGGTTCTTCAATGTGTATTTATACCCTTCATTTACTTCCTTTTCTTGACTTCAGGGCTGACCTAACGCTTCTTGTTTTGTAACACTTTTCTTTAATTGAATTTAGGGTCAACCTGTAGTTTCTTACTTTCAATTGACATGGTCATCTTCAATAAGGCATATCTCCTCAACCGTCAGGAGCCTCGTGGTGTACCACCTATCGTTGGAAATGGATCAATGAGGGATATCAATCCATGGGGGTTATACATGCATTTGAAATATCCTTTATGCTCTTTTTATTCAACCAATCTACAGGGATTCTGAACTTATTTTAGGGTTGACATCAATGACAACCAATTTTCCAACAATCTCCCCCTTTGTCATTCATGGAAACACTCATGCTCCCCCTATCATCATACTCTTGATGTTTCTCTCCCATTTTGAAATCAATGGAAAAGGGTGACTCTTATCGTTGGGGTTACTCCCCCTAAACACATGGCGCTCAATAATACTTCTCCTTCTTTTTTTGTCTTCTTATCCTTTCTTTCTTTGTTATGGTACTTAGAGTTCTTTTGTCAAATTTCTTTCTCTTCTCTTTATCTAGGATGTATATGTTAGGGTCCTAACCTACACATAAGTAGAGCAATATATTCAGATGTAATAAAGGTCAATATTAATAATGCCTTTGAAAAAAATAGAATAAGGTGGATGTAAGAAGACCTAATAGAAGATTCATCTTCTAGAAGGATCTTCCTCTAGATGCTTCTTTTGATAGACATATTTTGTATAAATAGGAGTCAAGGGTATGAGAACCCTAGCTTGGAGATTATTGTAATAGAGCGTTGCTCGACTGGAGTGACTTATTCTTCCTTATTACTAGGCCTTATTAATATTGTCCTTTATTACATGGAAAATATATTATGCTACCTATGTGAGGGGTTAGGGAGGTTAGGCCCCTAACACTTGATCGATCGTTTATGCATAGAGTTTCAAGAAAAAGGAATATGGAATGATTTTCTACAACTAACAAGTAGATAACATAATCATAATCAATATCATAGAGAGCAAAGATAAATCATTCATTCAATTCACGAACTGGCAGCAAGCACACAAGATTATACAAAAAAAAATTGAATCATCTGTCTCGTTTCTTGAAAAATGGCCAGAATTGTTGAATTCAAGATAGTATATGTGAGGCCAGGGTGAAATATATCTCACCCAGAATGGAAAACCATGTGAAACCTAGGTAGATTTATTAAGGGTCTATGAAATAGACCATCTAATGTTCAAACCTACATGTTTTTCCTTCCCTCTATACAATTTTCAAATCCCTTAGTGTTTCCTCCTCATTATTTCAAACTATTATAATTTTTTATTCTATGAAAGAGTACACCTTGAAAACACTTAAGCAACATATAGGAAACACTCAAAGCAATATTTCATGACCATTTCTTCTATAGTATTCTAGTGTAGCACTACTTCTTGTCGGATAAGACCCTAACCAAAACCTCTTGGAAGGGTTACCCATATCGAATTTTCATAGATTACAAAGGGAATCTACATAAATAGTTTAGAAGACACAACAGAAATATAGTAATAGATTACAAAAACATTCTACAAGAATAAAATTGACATGCACAACAAAAATAATTCTAGTAGGAAACAATCTTCAACATTCCAATGGTAAAACACCAGCAAACTGCAAAAATTCAATTAATAATCAAAATGAATAACTCATCTATATTGAATACTGAAGTTGAGGCCACTAACTAAGGCAAAGCAATTTTCTATCCAACCATACGCTCTTTTGCACTTGGTCTTTCTACAATAAGCCACCCTAGGCTATCATACCACCAGGGCAAAGAAGTAATGTAGAAACTCGGGATAGTCTCTCTATCTCAGGAAAGAAGATTAAAAACCAAGTGTCTCACTATAAAAAATTTCTAAAGACATATTATCACTTTGGCACCCACAATACCCACCCCACACAACACAAGGAGGTCTTCCTTCTCTACTCAATAGTCCCTCAGAAGTATCCTCCCTCTAGTGTTAATCAGTGTGTGCAGATAAATATCCAAGATGATGTCCCTTAAACTTCGATAGGATTTTATTGGTTCATATATTTTCTCATAGTTATAATGGCTTCCTTTCATGGATTTTCCATCACATACTATGACAGGATTCTTTTCCTAGCAATAACTCTATTTTCTCTCTTTGTTTCTCTTCCAAAAATTGGCTCCCTTTTCCCCTTGGAATTTCTCTTTTTTATGAGTGTAATATGGCTAACAAGAACCTAATCCCAACTTATTTTTAGTTTCAATAAATTAGGGGAGACAAAATTCAAGAATATAGGAGATGATTGCAATTATTTAGGGAAGGTTACATTCACTTGTTTATACTTTCTTTAAACCATAATCTAGAATCATACTGACACCATAAATGAGTAAATATGAAATGAATGGCAAGGTGGTTAGGGTAGATAGGTAACTAGGCATATAACTTTCCCACATACCCCATTACCTTTCCCCTTTCATGGTATCATATCCCATGTAGGGATCATGTCTCAATCATCCCTGTCATTTTATTAATTATGCCAAATAAAGATATTTACAAGTGTTCAAATTGTTCAAACCACCATGGCATATCTACCTAATGGTGCTAAATAAAACATAGTAATAAAATATCCATGTTGAAAAACATTTCAACATAATTAAATACAAAATATTAAGAGGGTCAAACTGGGACATTACATATGAAGAGCATTTAAGGCTAGTTATGTAGTGTTTTAGAGAGCATAAGTTGTATGCTAAACTCTCTAAGTGTTCTTTCTTTGAATCATAGATTCATTAATTGGGTCACATCATTTTAGAAGAAGGAATTGTTGTGGATCTAACAAAGAATCTATTATGGAATGGTTGGTAGCTACAAATATACATGAAGTACATAGTTTTATGGGTTTAGCCGGATGTTATAGGAGATTTGTAGAAGGTTTTTCAAAGATTTAAATCTTGTCACGTAACTACAAAATAAAAATAAGAAATTTGTAGTGAACAAGCATTCAACAAGCTTAAACAGTTGTTGATGACAACTCCCATACTGAAAGTACCAAACATGGATCAAGATTTTCTAGTTTGTATAGACTCTTCAAAAGAAGGATTGGGCACAATCCTAATGAAAGAATGTAGGGTGATTACCTATGCTTCAAGGAAATTGAGACCACGTGAAGAGAATCATGTGACATATTACTTAGAACTTGTTGCAGTAGTGCATGCACTAAGGATTTGGAGATTTTACTTGTTCGGAAGAAATTTTGAACTGAAGACAAACCACAATGGACTTTAGCATATATTTATGCAAATTAATTTGAATGTTAAACAGAAAATATAGTCAGAATGATTAAGTGAATATGATTTCAACATAAGATATATTAAGGAACATTAAACAAGGTAGTGGATGCCTTGAGTAGAAGACCTTGAATCTTCTCAATGTTACCTTTATAGGAGAATCTTAGAGAAAATGTATTGGAATTACAAGAAAATGACACATGGTATGCAGAAGTAAAGACAAAACTAGAAAATGAAGTTATAAGAATTCCCATGTATGAGGGATATACTTTGGATAATGATGGATTATTGAGATTTCACAGAAGGATTTATGTACCTCCAAATGACGAAATTCATAATTTGATACTCAAGGAAGCACAGATGACAATATATATGGCTCATCCTGGAGTGAAAAAGATGTAAACATATCTAGAACCATTATTATTTCATAATATAATAAAGAAGGATGAAGTAGATTATGTGCCTAGATGTTTGAAATGTCAGCAAGTAAAGGTCGAGCATTGACATCCAACAGGATTATTGCAGCCACATGCAATACTTGAATTGATATGGGAAGTGATTTCAATGGACTTCATAGTGGGACTTCCTATGATGTCAAGAATACATGATTCGATCTTAGTAGTAATGGATACTTTGAAAAAGAGTGCACACTTTGTTCCAGTAAATAATACCTATTAGGCACTAGAAATAGCAAGGGTTTTTATAAATGAGATAGTGAAATTGCATGGAATTCCAAATAAGATCATTTTAGATAGAGATTCAACATTTACGGGAAGGTTTTGGACTAGTTTCCAAGAAGCCTTGGGAACACAACTTAATTTTAGTATGACATATCATCTTGAAATAGATGGATAGAAAGAAAGAGTAAATTAGGTGTTAGAGGATATGTTTCATATGTATGTAATGGACAAGAAAAAATCATTGGAAAGAGTATTTACTTGTTGTTGAATTTCCATATAATGGCAGTTATCAGAGTTTGATTAAGATGGCACCTTTTGAATTTTTGTATGGTAGGCCCTATAGAACTCTTCTTAGTTGGGAAAAACTTGAAGACAAGGTTCTAGTTGGACCTGAAATGATTTAAGAAGTGGAAGAACAAATGAAAATGGTCCAGGAAATCTTGAAAGTAGCTCAAAATAGACATAAAAGGTATGTAGATGCACATAGAACAAACAGGAGATATAAAGAAGGAAACAAAGTGTATTCATGAGTTAGACTACAAAAGAGTTTGATTAAATTTAGAAAGGGAGCCAAGTTGTCACCATGATATGTGAGGCCATTTAGGATCACCAAAAGATTAGGACCAGTTGCTTACCACCTTGCATTACCATCATATTTAGATTGTATGCATGATTTTTTTTCATGTGTATGTGTTGCATCATTATATTTCATATACATCTCATGTTATTGATTTGAGTCATTTGTAGATGTCGAACGAGGGGGCCTTGAAGGATAAACTGATTTTCATACTGGACCGGTGAACTTGATAGCTTCAACATTGTTTGGTTGACCAGGTAAAGGTCCAGTGGGATAGTTATAGTCCTAGTTCATTTATTTAGGAGGGCGTGATTGAGAGGTGTCAACAATTTCCTTTTTTTTTTTATAAGTGCCCTCTTTTGAATTTATTTGAGTTATATTTTGTTATTAATTGAGTGAATTCTAGTTACAAGAATGACCTGGTTGATTCATAGATACATTTATGGATAATGTGATCTAGACTTTTGATTAGTCATGGTTTGATATTTTCTTGATGTGTACATATATATTTAGTGGTTTATGCATTGATAATCTTGTGATAGTATGGAATATTGAAAATGAATACATGGTTACATGATGAAATCAATTATGGTGTATGATGTTACTCATAATTTTTCAAGTGCGACAAGAAGAACCATAGGTGCATATGGACTCTGGATTGAGTCGAGATATACACACCTAGGATGGGTTCAGCTTATGTATGATTGACAATGTATATGGCATTGATTATTGTTTATTAATGACTAGTATAAAATATTATTTGATATGTTCATATCTAGATGTGTACAACTATAGGGAAACATTTGTCAAATAATATTACACATGGGAAAACGGTTGTATGATGAGTAACATTAGGGAGATGATGTGTAGGTTTTTTATTCCCACCTACTAGATCTCATGTAATGCACCCAGCCTCCTAGATAGTATACATCTCTTATACCAATTTGGCATGTACCCAGTCACTAGCACTAATAAAATGCTTTGATACCATTCTGTAACATCCCCAACTTATTGTTGAGCAATGTCACTCCCAAAATATAGCACGCAAATTCTACATTATAAATTAATCTGTGTAGAAGCACATGAGCTAACGCACATGATCCCAAGTTGGATCACGCCACACAAACTTTCCTCTGCGGACACCATTTATAACGGCAGAATTAACACATAGTACAATTGTGCACACAATCATTCAGTGCACATAATATTATTGTGTGTGTAACCACTCTGAACACATGGTTACTACTTCACATGCAACCATTCTGGTGTTGCACGCATATCCAGTTCTCATTCTGCACATGGATTTGCTTCCATGCATGCACGTCAAATCCATCCTCTTGCACGCACAGATTATTTCCCTATGCACACGGAAATTCTAGCCTTGCCTCGAAAACTCATGATCATTGTTACAAAATTAACTAACATGAACACTTAATAATTGTCTTACTCTACATGTGCAACAACAAACATTGAATAACAACATCATGATTTACATGTGCAAACAGCATTATAAAAATAACTACAATTAATTATATGCAACGTCATACAGGAAATAAACCCATATCAGACATAGATAATTAAGCACATAGTAAATTAGAC
>CBVK0102501238.1:0-10791 GCA_900067695.1 Picea abies
AATGAGGTTCTCCATCAAAGAGGGAAGATCTTGGGGGATGAACAATGTGTTCATACTTTCAAGGATAAAGGAATGCAGACTCAATGTGAAGTGAAATTTATCCAGCGTATCTTTGCTCTCAAAAGTTGAATTAACTCCTCTTGCACGACTTGGATGTGGCTCAATCTATAGCCTTCAAATGGAACTGAAGGACCGAGTCGGAAATTTTCCAATATATGGAAGGTCAAGGATCTTGGATCTCATGACGTGACATGGAAACCGGACACAATTTTTAATTTTGAGCACCAAACCCGATGTATGGGGGATGTAGTGGTGAAACCTGCATATATGCATGCTCTCTAACTGGTAGGGCGCATATATGTAGAAAAATATGATTTTTTGTCTCTAGAAGTACAAAAGGGGACTTCAAGTCTGCATAGGGAAATGGAAAGGCCATCCAAGAAAGTTGCATGGGGTGAGGCAAAATTCGCTATAACAATATTCCGTTCTCTGTTTATCTCATTGGTTTTGATAGTTTAGCTTGGGAATCATTCTACAATATACATATTAGATTAGTTGCATCTCATTTATTACATCCCCAAAAGTCCTAAACTATGGATTAGGCTACAACATATAAAACCATTGAAAGTTTGGTAGTCTATAAACTAGATGGATTCCTTATTCCAAATAGTGTAAGGTCTAATTGGGACCTTTCATTGAGGAGAATCGATATTGAATGCATAGGGAAATTCAACCTTGTCAATAGGTTGGGAGGAAAATGTTCCCGTGGACCTATTTACACAAGTGCAACTTATAAAAGATAAGTAATTAGGGAATTTTTATTATATGTTGATGACTAATGCTTGTGGTTATTGTTGTAAATGAGTAATATGTTCTTCTTGGGGAAGATACAAGTTTAGAATTTAGTTTTGTTTCAAGATTTTTTGGAAGATATTCATATGCAAAGTTAAAGATTTCTATAGCCACATTTTTGTAATGGAGAGGACATAATTCTTCCTTTGTCTTGTAAATTGAACATCAGTTGTGTCAATTGTTGTAAATGCCTATAATTTCTATGTCATAATGTTGATTTGAGCTTAATTTGGGTAAAAATTTTATGTTACAAAATGGTAGAAAAGAAATAGTTGTTTATGAGATACCGCATCACCTCAAATGGTGTAAAAAGGTGTTTGGGTATGTTATAGAGTGATATTAGAGGAATTGGAGTTGCTTTTGAGGTACATGTCACTTCAAATAGTGTATTGAGGTGGTTGGGTAGACTATAGAGTGGTAACAAAGAAATTGGATGGTTTTTGGAGTACCTTGTCACCTCAACAAACATACAAAAGAGTTGGGGTATGTTACATAATAGTATCAGAGACATTGGTTATGGAATGGGGGTTATATGGAGCAGAATTAAAGTGTACGTGAATAAATTACAATTGCATATGAAGTGTTTGACAAAGGGACTCACATGAAGTTTTGGGAGAAAAAAGCAATTGCAAGCCAAATGTTTGACAAAAAAGCCCCCATGAGAATAATTGGGGAAAGTTCTTGAAGCCTAAAATTGATGGACTAGTGGTTCTAATTCTTAGATTTGATTACTATGAATGGTTTATAGGGGAACAATTGGTGTAATTCATTATTTTCATAATTTAATTCCAAGTTAAATTGGTTGAATTGTGAATTACAGAATTTGGCGCTTTGAGAAATTGGGAAGCCAAGTTATGGCCATCAAATTGTTAATGACACAAATGAAGGCTACGCAAAGAAATTTGATAAATTTGAGGCTTAATGTAACATAAATTGCTCACATGGTGATCATCTCTGTGAAGTGGCCATGGACTTATGAAGTGAACCTAAAATATGACATGGAGGAACCTAGATAGGATCAAGAGTATAGGTGCAATCCATGCAGCAAAGATTGCTCAGAAAACTCACATTTCTTCAGGTTTTCCAACAATTGATACTTTTTTAGAGTCTCTAACACCCGCATGAGATGTGAGATGTATTCCTCCTAGGCAGAGCTATAAACCAATATGACATCCAAATACAATATTACAAATTAATCTAAAGAGGGAATAAAAACATCATTTATCAATTTCATAAATGTAGTTGGTGCATTACATAACCACATGACATGACCAACCATTTCTACATACATTTCCTTGTCTTGAAGGAAATATTTCAAGTGTCTTCTTCTTTAATGCATACCTTGTGGTATCCCAATTTGATATCCAACTTGGTGAAGTACTTGTTAACTGATCTAACAATACATAAATCATTGGAAAAGGGTACCAATTCTTGAGTGTGATCTTGTTCAATGCTCTATAGTTGATACACATTTTCCAAGTCCCATCCTTCTTGGGTACTATTATGATAGGTTATCCACAATTGGGGTACTTGGTCGAATAACTTCCTGCTCCAGCATCTTCCACAATTGTTTCTTCACTTGATCTGCTTCAAGAACAAACTATCTATACAACCCAATATTTGGTAATGTGGAGTCAGGCATCAACTGTATCTCATGCTCCACTTCCATATTAGGTGGAATCCCTTTAGGATCCTAGAACACTCATCTGTACAAATGAAAAAACTATTCCATTTGTTGTTTCTTTTCTTTGCTACATCCCTCTAGGGATGCATTTATTCTTACTGATTCCTCCCCTGTCTAAGTCTCTCTTAAGAAAATAAATGCATACTTCTTACTAGAATTAATCAAGTTTTTTTTCTTGATTAACACTTGCTAGAGAGATCTTTGACTTGCCTTTCATGTGTGTTGATGATGAAATACTTCCCATCCTTTATTAGGTGATACTAATTTTCTCTATAGATGAAAATTGAATCCCTCGTAGATGTGTAAGGGATTCCAAACACTACACCACACATGTCAAGGGGTACTACATCTAAATCCACTTTCCAAACACTACACCACACATGTCAAGGGGTACTACATCTAAATCCACTTCATTGATAAGATCTACAGTTATAACAAACTTGATCTTACACTTTTTAGTGACTTTTATCTCTACATCCTTATTCAACCATCCTAATGGATATGGGATTGGATGATCATGAACTTCCAATGCAAGCTTGCTAACCAAATCATCTGCTATGAGGTTGGTCTATGAGCCATAATCGAATAGAGCATCTACCTTGTACTTTTTGAACTGGATATTAATATGGAATATTTCTTCATTTCCTTCTCTTCCTTGTGATGAAGGCTACTCAAATTAACATCCTTCTAGACTGATGTGCAAACAATATTCTCATCCACATTTGATCTACTCTCTACCTGGTTGCCCAAATATTTTCCTAGCAGGTTCTTCTTCTCGGCATCCTTGTTATGGTTATTTGGATTCAAGTCTAGATGTAGCTTCAAACACTTGTCTTCAGTGTGACCATCAATATTGCAGTGGTTGTAGTGGTTGTTTGGATCCTTGCACTGATGTGCAGTGGCTATATTATTCTTTTAATTTCCTTTCCACTTCTTCTTCCCCTCCTTGGAACCATCTTTGTGGTCTTTCTATTTAGAACCAGTTGGTTATCCTTTCTTATGGTTTATGTTCTCTAGATACTATGCTTTCACATAGGCTTCATCAATGATCCTGGGTTTGAAGAGAATCACTTGTTTTCACAAATGACTGTGTAGACCACCTAGATACTTGAGGAGTACATATGGATTCTTAGGAGAGATACCCAACATGATTGCCATCTTTTTTAATTTGATGGTGTACTCTTGCACACTCTTCTCTTGCCTTTGCCTAAAGTGATGCCAATAGATCCATTGGTCCTCTACATACCCAATATGGTAGAATTGGGACCTGATGAGGGTTTTAAAATCCTCCCACTTAGTTATTGGTGGATCACCTTCCAACCTAAGTGTCTTCGCGTGGCTTCCCCACTAGGTTAGTGCATGGTCCTCTTGTTTTAATCGAGCAAATGAAATTTTCTTCTCTTCATCTATATTATGGACACTGAAATACATTTCTAACTATTGCAACTAATGATTCAACTTAACAACATTGATCTCACCTTGATAACGTTTGATATATACTTTTGCTTCCATTCTGAAGAGAGGTTGTGAAGGAGTGATGTCAATGAAATTGGTTTCTCTTTCTCAAGCTCTTTTCTCGAGTCCTTTTCTGGGTCTTGACTATTTCCCAGTTTCTCATCAGATCCATCTTCTGAGTTAGAGACAACAACCTCCCTGAAAGGTCCAAACTTTTTTTCTAGAGATTCCATGAGGAAGGCCATGTTGCGAGAGATATTAACAACTTTCTCTTATAGCCTCAAAAATTTCTCTTCCACTACATTTGGAGGATTGGTATGAATAGACTCATCCACCATGGCTAGGGTTCTATGACTTCCGTATTAATCCAATTCTTGGTTCCTTCAACTTTCCAAAAATATCCCAAAGAAAATTTCTCTAATACCAATATGAGTTTTTAACTGCCATGGATATTCCATTGGAACAATTCGTCACAACAGATCTTGTAATATTATGAAATCTTAGATTATGAAAATTATTTCCTTAGATCCCAGATTAATTACTAGATTAGTGCTTTAATTTACAAAATAACTGAAATCAAAATGAAAGAACAAGAAAAGAAACACAACATCCACACCATTGAACACAAGATGTACTTGGTAAACCTAATACAGGAGAAAACCTAGCTAGAAGGTGAGGCCTATGCTTTGTTCTCTTTTCTTCATTTATGAAAATTTAAATACAAAGAAAGGAGCACTCACTGTGGAGTTGAGTATGACATTGTGGCGTGAATGACTGCTACATAATCTAATTCCTCTTATGTTATGCTCTCAAATCCTACTCTTAGATTCTCTACTCAACAATGGAACAAGTACAATGTTAAAATTATGGAACCCCCTCTCTTCCTAGTGGCCTGGTATTTAACATAGCTCGATAGTCATCCAGGGTTATGATTTTTGCATAATCAACCCTCAATTAATGATAACTTGATTTGGACCTTCTAGAATCTTCTTGAAAGTCCACACGTGGCTATCCCGACATGTGTGAGGAATGGGGGCTAACATGGCATCCACTCATACCATGGTGGTCAACAGGTAGGTTAACTTGCGAGAGGCATAACACTTATGCATATGATCTCCAATGGAGGTGGTTTTTACACCATTGGAAAGGTCTCGATGTGTGGAACAACGTCAAGGGATTAGGAGCTATGCTCATGAAGTTCTGACCCCCAAAAATGTTGTTTGATGCATCAAAATATATCTGGAAGTTTCCAAACTCCAAATCAACAAGCTAGGACTTGCCACTAAAACAATTCGTGCAAGTCAATTCCTCCATTTTTCCCACCCAGAAAGTACCAAGATATATGAAAAATTATATAATGATCCAATATAGATCATCTAAGCAAAAAATTGAAGAATTCTTCAGTATACTCCTAGACACATGTCTCCTTCTGCCTCAAAGTATGTGCTTGTTCGCAAAAACTCTACCGGTAATCAACATGCATGAATTTCTCCTTGATCTTACTCACCATTTTCTTCCACTTTTTAATCTTCTCCTACTATTTGTCAACTCTATCTTTCTACAAAACATCCCACAAGGGTGCAACATGACCTTTTAGTGTTGTTATCGAGGTCTTGAACATTTTCATACTCAAAATATCTCTCAAGCTTTTTAATACACAAAATGAGAGTCTCTCCTTCCATCCTATCGATATAAAAGAAACCTTTACCCTTGCATTGCCTCTATCCTTCATAAACAAGATCAACCATGTTGTTGTGTCTCTTTCATTAATGTTTTATTTTCCTCTATCATGTTTTCTAATTATCAATGTATTATAGCTTTGACATCCCCAACTCTTCTATTCTCCAATTCTTCAATTCTTCTCCTCAATTCCTCCAATTATCAGTGCCTCACACATTCTCTAGTTGCTCCTCTTAATCAGTATCCTTGTAGGAGTTGTCTTATAGTTCTCAACTAGATTACCATTCACAATTGTTTATTCCTAGCATTATCTCCCACAAGTGTTCTTATGGTAATCACATGTTGAAATGACTCTCCCTTAGGTTTCCATGTGACCAAAATTTACACAAGAATAAATCTCAAATAAAACCAATTCATAGGAGTTAAATAGCTTTTAAACCACTTGGTGCAAGGCCAATCCCTTTAATGCCCAAACACCACTACAAAACCAAACCTGAAAGGTCAAAGTACAACAACTACACAAATCACATCCTTACATAAACATAAATTCCAAATGATACAAAAATGAGCAAGGAAATGAGAATAAATAATGCAACAAAATTGCAACAAAGAATGAAATAGCAAAACCAAAATCTTTATTAGATGGTAGGGTTAAACCCAACCTGTGGGTTTACAATCTTGAAGTTTGAGCCGCTCTCAAACTCTTACAATTGCAGTATGTGAATATCTAGTTACAAATCATTCTCTAACTCCTACCTACCCCTATCCCAACAACTAACTCAAGAAGTAACTGAAAGGGAAACAAAGTTTTTTTTATGGGTTGATGCATCACTGAAAAATGTAGTTTCTCTCAGTGTTCCATAATATCCCTTTCCCCCATTGAAAAAATAAAAAGTGAAGAGTGTCAATGGCTTCTTAAATTGTTTGTAAAACTATAAACACCTGACGCTGCAGCAACCAACTTTTTGGGATCCAGATTGTGAAGAGTTGACTATTCAAAGAATTGAACAAGGATGCAATCTCGGCCGAAAGATCAAAATTCCAGCCCTGAATCTAGCAACCTCGTGTTGTTTATACCCTGGTAGATCGTGAATAAGTTCTAATGTCTTTATCTTATCTTTAATGTAGATTCTAAATTAACGCATATGAGTCTAGTAAGCTCCTGTTTTATCTAGGGTACACTTTTTGAGTGTACACTCCACCTATCCTCAGAAACAATAACAGTTTTAAGAATGATTCAATAAAAAGTATGCTGGGGAGAAAATAAACTTTCTAAAACTCACACACAACTCTTGTCAATTCCTTTTTGTTTTCACTATATTGGTATTAAAGATAGTGCATAAATATATGTAGTGTAATTTAGTGTGTAGGTTTTTACAGTTGGCTATAATGTGCATTTGGAGATTTAATTGTATGTAAGTTTTCTAAACTTCCTATGTTTTGAGTGTACACTTCACCTATCATCATGAACAATAATAGCTTTAAGAATGATCTGATAGAGTATGCTGGGGAGAAAAAATAACTTCCAAAACTCACACATAACTCTTGTCAATTCTTTTTGGTTTTCACTGTATAGTTATTAAAGGTAGTGCATAAATATATGTAGTGTAATTTAGTGTGTAGGTTTTTACAGTTGGCTATAATGTGTGTGCTTCTTCTAGATTTAACTGTGTGTGAGTTTTCTAAACCTCCAACTTTTTGAGTGTACACTCCACCTATCATCAGGGACAATAACAATTTTAAGAATGATGGGGATAGAGTATGCTGGGGAGAAAATAACCTTTCCAAAAATCACACACAACTCTAGTCAATTCTTTTAGGTTTCCACTATATTGGTATTAAAGGTAGTGCATAAATATATGTAGTGTAATTTAGTGTGTAGGTTTTTACAGTTGGCTATAATGTGAGTGTTTTTTCTGGAGATTTAACTGTGTGTAAGTTTTTGAGTGTACACTCCACCTATCATCAGCAACAATAACAACTTTAAAATGAGTTGGGGAGAAAATAACCTTTGAAAAACTCACACACAACTCTTGTCAATTCTTTTCGGTTTCCACTATAGTGTTATTAAAGGTAGTGCATAAATATATGTAGTGTAATTTAGTGCGTAGGTTGTTACAGTTGGCTATAATGTGTGTGCTTCTTCTGGAGATTTAACTGTGTGTGAGCTTTCTAAACCTCTAACTTTTTGAGTGTACACTCCATCTATCATTAGGGACAGTAACAACTTTAAGAATGATAGGATAGAGTATGCTGGGGAGAAAATATCCTTTCAAAAACTCACACAAAACTCTTATCAATTCTTTTAAGTTTCCACTGTATTGGTATTAAAGGTAGTGCATAAATATATGTAGTGCAATTTAGTGTGTAGGTTTTTACAGTTGGCTATAATGTAGGTGCTGCTTTTGGATATTTAACTCTGTGTGAATTTTCGAAATCTCTTGCCTTTTGAATGTACATTCCACATATCATCAGACACAATAACAACTTTAAAAATGATAGGATAAAGTATGTTGGGAGAAAATAACCTTTCAAAAAAAAGCACAAAAAACAGGCACATCTATAATATATGTTTCCCATGACATATTTTCATTAGACTACTGTCAGAATGATCAGAATACAAACATATCCAGAAACTCTCTGTGCCAATATTAACATTGCCAGCCAACCAACCATATGATCCGCAATACAAATTCAGTCCCTTGACAAGCCACTCACGCGTTTCTCACATAATGCAATAATAAGGCTGCTGCCAAAGGGCACGAGGACAGCAGATTCAACAGAAACAGGAGAAACAAAAAGGACAGAGGACTGTCTTTCTCATTGTTGTGTCAAAACTATATAGACATGCGCAATAATTTGTGACTGGGACATGGCAAGAGTAATGCAGGGTGTTGCTTCATGAGGAGGCAACCTCATCATCTGTTTTTTTAATTTATATGTAATATAAAAATATATTATTGGAATAGTGAGAGGTCTGCAGGTGGGATGAGGTCCCAGATAAGATGGTTCAACAACATAGCATCTGCAACAGCAGTGCCAGTGCCAGCTTCAGCTTTGGAATTGACATGACTGTGTACTTTCTCTCTCTGATATTCATCTCTGGAGTTTACTCAGACCACTAATCCCAATCTGTTATGTAGCTTAATTTACACATCTCAAATATATAAAATCAAGGGTTAATAATAATTAATCTTGTGTAATGCTGGGTAGGTGGTATATATACCTTGAGATATATTTAAATGTATATATTAAAGTAATCTGACGATATATACATCAACAACCACACTGCAGCATTAAATGCTGCACAGCAAGTTGATTATTGTTCACCCAAAACCAAATGAATATGAACCTCAAGATTATATCCACCCCAAGATTAACAAACTCAAATCCAGACAAATAACTAAACTGAATCCAGGTCTGAACTGCTTGTCTACAACTTCTTGTACAACCTCTATGGTCACCTTTGTCAAATGCCCAATCTGTCATTCTGTTTAATGACAAGCATATCCACAATTAGTTGGTCTTGACCTCTATGAGTATTCGGTACACACGTCATGCTATATTGCTCTTACAGTTTAAGTACCCCTCCCACACGTCATGTTACATTTCTCATATGGGCCATACAGTTTAAATGTAACATGTTACATTTAAATTCAAATATAACTTAGGAGAGGATAAATACAGCAAACTAATATGCTGCCTTACAGTTTATAACATGGCCATGTTCTTTTTGCCAACTAATATGCTGCCTTTCCCAAAGGGAAACCAAACCAGCTATCAAAAATGCAAAAGAATATATGTCTGTAAAAGTTTGTAATCTCTACTTTCCCTGAAGCACCTAGAGTATAACTACAAAAAGACTACTAAGACTATTGATAGACCCATGCAAAAAAACATAAGAACTATTATTAAACTATCCATCATGAGAAGCAGGAACCTGAGGCATCTCCGGAGGGTAGGATATGTAATGCTGAGGCAGAGGATGAGAGGGATTAGTAGAGGAAGAAGCCCCTTTGTGACCCTGTTGAACCCATAGAATAAACTCTTTTTGTCATCCTTTTTTAACTTACCTTGCTTATCATGCTCTTAAAAGTCTATCGTATTCACTATCTTATACTCCATTGCTATCATTTTGATATGAAATCATGTTCTTAGCTACAAAGGATAAAAACCAAGTAAAAGGTCCATTATTTTGATGTTTTCATGCATTCTTTTGTAAAAACATTCTAAATGTTGTAGCCACAAAAAAATAATCGTTTTGTAGCTAGTCTCTGATTATGTAACTGAGTTGCAGGTCTATATAGGTACAGGCATGATACAACAAAAATGTGAATTGGAGGAGATATAAAATGATATCTTACATCTTATCCACCTATCAAGTTCAACCCAACACTTTCCAAATCTAAAAAAGAGAGAAGTCAAAGGCGTAGTCAAAGGGGTGGCAGTGTATGACAGAGGATGCAGATCATTAACGAGTTTGTTGACACAAGTTGTGGATCGAGTCTATGACGATCAAGCATATCATATATCAATATTTTGTGTGATAAATTCATGCATGCAACCATGAATTTCTTATACGTGGATCGCAACATTATTCCATGGTTTCTCAAAACCCAAATTGTAGTTATTTTCTCTGAAAACTTGCATTAGAAGTTTCAAGGATCTTTGTTTTGAATTGTATAAATACATATGGTTTTAACAATGGAAGGACAATATCGATTCTATCGAAAATACTATTGATATTATTAATATTAAGTTATGTTGTTGATTGAAGAATTAGTGAGTGAGTGCAAGCTAATGATGGTATCTCATGACGCGTTAGTGGCAATGCAAACCTGGAATATGTTAACTTGGAGGGATTATTCAAGGTACTTTTACAATGAATTTGAATATGGTGTAGGAATATGAAACATATAAAATTGAATTAACTTTCAGAATATACAACTTGTATTCATAGACATTGTGAATAACTAGGTAAAAAAATGTTTTTTCTAACAGTGGTATCTTATTTTTCCAACAAAATATAAGGTATATGTTTTCATTCGTGCAGGTGTTGAGTGTCTTAACGATGAAATTTCATTCCAAAAACTTGTATACTTGTAGAGAACCCGTTTTTC